>JAABNW020143994.1:0-16364 GCA_015164035.2 Radianthus crispa | reverse complement strand
TTTAAACACCAGTTGGGTGTCATAAAAGATTAGGTAGGAAAGGTGGTTGCAAAGGGGGTAAATGAGACTATAGAGGGGGGTACTACAGCCCCACTTTGCTCCTCCCTGGATCTTCCCTTAATTGACTTGGCTTTGCAGTACTTAATGCAGGTATTTGAGGAAACCATAAGGAGTCAAGTTCTCAGACAGATGTTGAATTGGTAAGGTAGGATTCTAGGGACCAGACATTTCTTAATATTTAAGAAATGTATATATTATACTTTGCAGCTCACTGCATGCAGTTTGGGCCAGCAATGCAACTATTTAGCAATGTTGTTTCACTACTGGATACAATCATCTGAAAATAATATTACTGTTGAATTCCAAACATTCAGATAATTGTTCATTTACATGTCATCATCTAATGTTTGATTGACATCACAAGAGCTTAGTGTGAAGAGATTTTTAAAACCTGTGAAGTAGATATTAGACTAGTATGCCTTAGTAGACCCTAATTCCATTGTTTTCTTTTGAGTCTATTTGAGTATTACACCTTAACAAGCTATTTTTATTTCACAGGTTTCATGTCTTCACGAGCTATATAAATGTTTAAAAGGTATTAGGATAATTTGACAATAGCTTTTACATTTTCATAACACTCTGCAATATCATCTGACATTGTCAGTCAAAAAAGACAGAATTTTATACTCAAAATCATTTAAATTGACCAACAAATTTTATAAATAAAAGTTTAATAATTGCACTTAATGATAGAGACATGCAGATAGATTAAAAAACAATAGATGTGTGCTCAATAGATTTTGTACTTGTTTTTAAAAGCAGAGCCTCTTTTCGCTGCTGAGATACTTTAACTTTCTTGGGTTTGCTGCTTCAACAAGCTGAATACCGCTGTAGTAAAGCTGGATTGACCATCAAGAATTAAATCTATTGATGTAAATTAGACCGATTTATGGGGATGCAGAAAGAATATTGGGCTATACTATAAATACAATAGAAATGAGAAGTCAGAGATACTCGCTGCATAGGTAAAGACTGTTAATCAATTATCCTTCATTCTTCTGGAGTGAAGGGGGCAAGATACCCAATCAGCTTCCCCCCTGACCTGCTTGTGGGTGGGCTGGTGATTGACAGCAATGAGTGATGTAATGAGCAAGTCTCTGAGAACCCAAAGAAAGCACTCCAAATTGATTAACCTCAGGCAAGGATCTCTACACTAGGACCACTTTATTTAATTATATTATGAAAGATTCCTTTGACATTGAACTGATATGAAAATGTAACAAAATTGTATCCATACTGGATAATATCCCCTTATGCATACTATGTTAAACAAGTGTACAAATTGAGACCCAAGTATGGAGCAGTGCTTAGTATTTCTATCATATCAAAAGAACTAAAACTATTGTCAGTATCTATAACTCTTCCTTCTTTTTGTCTCCTTCATCATCTAAATCAACATCAGACAAATCAATGTCCTCTTCTTGTGGAAGTTGTCCATCTTTGCCATCCCATGGCTCGACAGTAGATAGTTCTGGTAAAGAATCACCTCGTAGAGCAGCAGTTGATCCTCGTCCAACGGCTACGGTCCTCAAGAATTCATCAATACCTGCCCGGTCAAAAGATCCACGTAGTGTTGCATACTTCTTCTTGCGTGCATTGATAGCTACAAGAGCTGGGTAGCCAAATCCTCCAATTTCTAGAGATTCTTCAAGTTTTGGCTGAGCACCAGCCTCAGACCACAGCCATCCCCATAAATTCTTCTTGTATTTTTCACCTAGTTCTTTGAGCACAGAGAGGTACTTATTTCTTCCTTCTGCACCAGAGTCAAGAATATGTGGCAGAAATGAAATGACACACAGTGGCTTTTCATTACAGTTGCCAGTCAGGACTGTGGTATCCACTGCTTGTTCAATCTTTGGAGGCTCAATGGATGCTGCCAGTTTATCCAGAGCAAATTGAACAATATCTGATGCTGTTCTTCCACCTTGGTAGTCCTCTACACTGTGAGAATCCTTAGCTCCAGCAGCAAAGACCTTGATGCTAGGATACCCTTGTACTTGATAACGGCTTGCAGTAACTGTATGTACAGTAGCATCAACAGCACCAACCTTGACCTTGCCCTTCAGTTCAGAGGCTGCCTTGGCCCATTCTGGTGCCAAACGTTGGCAGTGACCACACCATGGAGCAAAGAATTCTACAAGCCATAGATCTTTACTGTTTAGGACTTCTTTTTCAAAGTTGGAGTCTGTGAGTTCAATTACAGCATCCTTGCCACCACTTCCTCCACCCTGAAACAAAATTGTGCATATTTAAGCTACCATTAAATTCCAACTGATGAAATAGTTGCTGTGGATGACATGAAAAATAGGAAATAGACCCAAGCTGCACAGCACTTTTACAAAGGAATAAAAGTGATAATTTTTTAAAATAAATTAATAATAAGGTAGGCAGGTGAGAGGATGTATTACTTGCAGTAAGAGACTCAATCCTGTAATAAGTATTGTATGTCAACTAATAAAACCCCCAACTCACCTGTCGGCCTCCACCAGATCTGCCTCCACCCCCTGATAGCCTCTGTGACACAGCATCTTTAGCAGCACTCATGGCTGCTTCAGTAATACCTTGGGCTGTGCGAGGACCTACAGAGATAAAGGTTTGATTTTAAAAGCAGAACCATAACTCATCTCTACAGCTGCATTAATTATTAGTTGACTGTATGTTTGCGATTGGATGAGAGCTGTTACCTTTCACAGGAAGCCCATTGAAGAAAAAGAAAATATGCATGATAATATCATGTAATTAGGCATTGTATGTGTTATGATCCAAGGCCTTAACTTACCATTATAGTCTTTAGGTGAATTTTTATTTGCTCCAAATATCTGCAAAAATAAATATAACAAGAATGCAAGTGAGGTTATCAGGTCAAAAGAAAACCAAGTTAGCTTATTCTTAAAATATCCAAATGCTGGTATTCTGACCTTGATAGTAGGAAATCCTCTAATACCATATGGACCACCAACAGACTGATGGACATCCATGTCTACAGCACCAACCTTGACTATGCCCTATAAGAATGACATGCAACAAACCTTCAGTATTTTCCATGAGTAATAATAAGAAATACCATGAACTAGTTTTAATCAAAGCACATAATAAGACCACTGTTCTATAGAGATTTGGGACTTAAGCCTGTGCTGCTGGGATACAAATCATCCATGACAACGACAGTCGTTTGGTTGCTAGGTAATTGTGTGATTATTCTTGGTTTTTCCCAGTAGAGATGTTTGATAAAAGACACGACCACCATTGCTTGGTGGACTCGACAAAAGAAAACCACCACCATGACTGGTGGACCTTTTGTTCTACTCACTCTCATAGGAATGGGTTGAAAACCATCATTTTCTCTTTACCTTCAGTGCAGTAGCAGCTTTGGACCATTCTGGGGCCAGAGCCTTACAATGCCCACACCTGAACAAAGCAAATCAATGATGATGACTCAGTAATGTATACACTTATGCTGGAAACAGATATTTATTGTACAGTGACTTACAATTGACACTTCAGCTAAGGATAATTTTGTTCTTATTGGTTTTAGCATATTTTTCAGCATTGCATGCTATTTTTTTTATATGAAATTATACTATATTACTTCCTGTGTAAATAATGATATTTTATACATGTTGTATTCTGTAAATGGTTTATGATTTATTTGATAACAATAAAATGATGATAATGTCTAGTAAGCTTTAATGATAGTGCTATAAAGAACGAAAACATCAATATTTACAATTCATCATAACAAAGAAATATGACCAAATCACAGGTTACAGCCTGACAATTATCGTCATGACATTAGATAGCTACACTCTGGTAGTACACGTAACCTTAATCACAAATAATTAATTACCAGGCTGCATTCAACTGTCTAATGCAACCTTATAGTTTGTTTCCAAAAAAAAAAAGAGGTTAAAAATATTAAGCAAGTTTAATAATATTACAAAACAAAGGGGCTATCATTTGTTGGAATCTCCGTGTTAAAAAAGTTGTAAAAACTAAAACAAAACTTAGAACCCACAACTAAACTAAACCAGACTCACCAAGGTGCATAGAATTCTACCATCCACACTGCATCATCATTTAAAACTCTATTATTGAAGTTATTTGCTGTAAGTTCTATAACATCTGAACTAGGGCCGTACAAAGCATTGGACAATGCCACGAAGGACACTAAATATAAACCTGAAATTTCCAAGGAGTTTATCTCCGATTAGTATAAAAACTAGTCCGATTTGAAGAATAATGACTAGAGTAGACATGTGTGAAAAATTTCTTACCGTAAATAAGTTGCATTTCTTTATAATGAAGGCTAAAACGACGTAATCAAGAGAGAAATGTTACAGAGAAGAAAGAAAAGTGCAGAGTGAATGTAATTATTGACCAAAGATCGAATAAAGCGGCCCTTTCGTGTCTCGCGCTGATTGGATAAAATAAGAGCGTTTTGCATGGAAAATCTGCTGACATTTACACCGAGGGCGACAAAAAGAGCTCAACTACATAAATAAATACGGGACTTTGCAATTTAATGATCCCTTGAAAGGGACTTGTACAAATATAGAGATAGCGTACGCATATTTATTCTAACAATGTGCTTCCAGGCTTACATCTCACTTTATTTACGGCGATTATTAAAAAGTAGAAATTTTAAAAACATATTGAAGACTCTGTTTTCCCAAGCTGCAGAATAGACAAAGGATACTGTGCTTTTACGCTTGTCTATTTTTCCTCAACAAAATTGACGTGAAGGAGCCGGTAAACGAAAAGAAAAACAAAATTAACTGTTTCCCTCGGGACCAGTCATTAAGTGCTCGATCATCAACACATTTTATCCATGAATGCTCTCTTTCTTTCTTCATTAGTCTTGCCCGTTTTTTCCCCTTTCCTTCTTTTGCTTCTTTTTTCCTCATTCCTTTCTTTCCGTTGCTAAAATGTTTTGCACGTACCCTCCCCTCCCTCCCCTCATGTAGTGAGCGCGCATGGTGTCATGGGTAGATATCAATTCCACCCTCGTGTTAAGTTGCTTCGTCTTTGCACTCAGCATGTTTTCTTCTCACTCACGATGTCAATATTAGATTCCTTCATTTTTCTCGACCTTTATCCAACGTAGACTCGATGGAGAACACTTCAAAGCTTCTCCTAGTCCTAGGCGGTTTCAGATATCAAATAACTGTAGTCAAATAGCCTTATTTTGCTCTTCCTTATCGAGATAACTTGATCTTGTTCGAGTATCATGTCGAACCAAGGTTCTCAAAAGAAAATTATTTTTGATGTTGGAACGAGACTGGAGGCTCAGGACTTCACCAAGAACTGGTAAGCAGAACCATACTCTGCTTGGGGAGTATTATATATCACGTTATTTTGTTTTTCCAGGGTGAATGTTCTGCGTATTAAAGGCGGTAACTTCAAAATAATGTATTCACAACAAAACTACGAACGTCCAGTCTGGTAAAGTAGATGACCACAGGATTAGATGACATCCAAACTTTAACAGCCTTTTAGTTTTTAATATTTCTGATCCTTATGAAATGATCGTTCATGGTTTGTTTTAATCGTGAGCTTGAAGAAAATAATAGTCCTTGCGATATCTAAAACAAACAGAACGAAATTCAAGTTTAATATCTTTTCGACTCGTGTTTTCGTACTTTCTTATTTAATAGTCTAGTCGAGTATTTAGCACTTTAAACTATCAGGCTATAAGAAGAATCTGAAATTTGGTCCCTAAAGTTTGGCCTTCAGTTTCTGTATATTTGTTATTATTTTCCTCATCTCAAAATAAGAATACTTTTTCTCTATCTGCGCCGTGATAATTGTTTTTCTTTTCATTACAGATGTCGTCATCAATGTAAATAACATCTGTAATACTAACCAAATGAATATTTATGAACAACTTATCGAATCTATTCTTATGAGATATACCAATAACCATGCATACCCCCTATATATATACCAATGGATAATGTCACTCGGCATTGCAGATGATAACAGTATATTCATGAGTTCAGTGACTGACCCTACATGAAAGGATCTGCTTGGCAGTAGACTTTTAATTATTTCTTCAAGGAGATTGTCATGATTAAACAATGAAATTTGGATTCATCAATGTTAGCAGCACAACAAAAGAAATCACTCTGTTTGTCTGTGTTGTGCTTCCCATGCTTAAACATTCATGGCTTGGGGTACAGTATTCATGTAAGAGAAGGGAACAACCTCAAAGAAGTTTCATTTATTATCATTCTTGTTGATTGCAAATTAATACAGGTGTTCCATTCTGTCTAATTTACATAGGTTTTCAGCTTTGATACATTCTTATGTGTTGATGACAATATTGAAAGGCATACCATGAATCTTCATGTTCAGTGCTCCTTGGAGAGCAAGCGATATATAAATAGTCTTTCTTTGTGGGTCTATGCTTATGTCTATGTTAGACAGGTGTATACACTTGGTTCAAAAATCTAGCAAGAATATTGAAGCAGAGACCCAAATAGTACATTGATAGGAAGTGTATAAGTCATGTGTGTATAGTGATACAACACATGGCATGTTTATAGCGCTGCGCGCGAGTGACGTCACGACTCAGACAAACAAACCAACCATTTCATTTTTTTTGGATCCGATTTCGATACTTTGTTTTCCCACTTACACTTTTTTATATGAAGAAGGTAATTGTTTATGAAAAAATTCTGTTTCTCGACGTTCTATCCATTAAGATCGCAGATCAATATTGTTTTTCTGAGTCATGCATCTATTTGCATCTTTTATAGTGGCTATTTTTAGATATGGCGCGCAGCGCTATTACACCCGACATGAAGATAAGCATTAAGGTTTTTGATACTTTACAAAGTGCTGACCAATCATCACTGAGCTAGAGACAGATACTATATTCTTGTAATGATATCATTACCCAGGTAATTCTTGAACATATTTATTTATTTATTTGTACAAATTATATTTTGCATGTTGGAGGTGGCACTTATAATGAATAAAGTGCTGCAATTCTATAATTCCCTTATGATGTTTAATTCCAGAGAATTAAATGTGAAATTCTTGTCCAATGAGCATGAATGATATTCTTGAATCACCTTGGTAATGATACCAATCTAGATTGCCATTTGTTGTTTTGAAAATTGAGCTACATCAGGATAATCCACGAAGGGAAAAAAGGTGAATATACCACCAGCTGCTTTATTTATCTAGAAAATGAAGTCATGAGGATAAAGTTTTTAATCTCATTGATAACTATGAGTCATTGCATTAGTGATCCCTGAATCACAGATCTCTCTACTTATTTGCTGCATGTTTCATATGGTTCTGTTATGATAATAATACTTGTTAGTATTATCACGAAAGACAAGGAGATGGCAGAGTCAGGTTATAATAAAATTGATGATTTAACAATTATTTACTGAAAGTAGCAATTATGTTTGCTGGGGAATTTATTGGCTCAATATATATTATATATATTATGCTTCTTTTTTAAAAGAGGAATGGTTAGGGTTAAAAATAAAGTTCATATGATCCTATAAGCACCTGTTGTATCTTTGTTGATTATGTGAAATATTCAGTTGTTATTGGCTATATTAGTCGGCTGTTTTCTTAATTCCATTTACTTGTTTACTGATTTATCAAAAGTCACAATGTCAATCATGATTATACATGATAATACAGATGATAATAATTATCATATAATATCATAATATACATAAATGATATACATGTAGTGGATCTTAACACAAACATTGTACCCTTGGTATTCTAAAGTTTATTATCATAATCATTGTTATTATCATTATCATTAATTCTTGCTTGTTATTTCAGGTACCCAGCCAGGATATGTCGTGTTGATCAGTCAGGTAGGAAAGCACTGATTCATTTTGAAGGCTGGAATCATCGTTTTGATGAATGGATAGAATTTGATAGTGAACGCCTGAGACCCAGTAGCCGTACTCCTGAAAGTAAGGAAGACAAAGGAGATAAGACAGCTTATGTACAGGTATGTCCAACATCATCTTGTCTTCATTATTTATGGAAGCCAGTAATTTCAAATTATATATTTTCTTTTTGTTGTTTAGTGGATAGTTTTTCATCACCTTGCACATCAGATATTTTCCCATTTCAGACCTCCACAGTTTATCAATTTCTTTGTTTGTTGAAAGTTATTTTACTCTCATCTGATACTGACATGTGGACTGAATTGAGAATGCACTATAATTGTGTTTAACCCTTTGGCTCCTACGACGCCCGAAACTGCCTGCAAAAACGTACCTCAAAAGAAAAATTCCTGCTTCAAAACTTTTGACAAAGTTGGTTTGTGTATCTGTTCAAAACGTTCTTTAGGAAACAGAAAAATTTTGGAACCGAAAATCACTTGAAAACTGTCAAATTATTGCAAAAATAGCAGTAACCATTTGAACAAAACTAAAAATGCCTGTTTTTGACGTCATTTTCCAAGGCCTAAATTCATGCTTTTTCAATGGATTGTATTTCCTTCATTTTTTAAATTTCCCTCAAAACTCCCTTGCACGGTAAAATTCCATCCTAGTCCTTGGCTTTTAGTGCTTTTCTGGTCATCAATTGAAATGAATACAGTCTTTTGCATCTTAGCATATACTTCTAACTGGGGACATAAAGCATGGATCAGTTGGTGACTAAAATATGAACAAAATCATGGAATGCTACTGATAATGCAATGCTACCATGTATATATGCACAGCTAGATCATGTTTGATATCCACCATTTAGATGCAAAGGACTTTATCTTTAATTTGCTCTGGAAATTAAGTGACAGTTGGTGTAGACTGTAGCTAGTTGATATCTTAAGTATTGAAAGAGTTTAAACAGGTTTTTAAATTGTATGTTGGTATGCATTTTAATTTTCTGTCTTTTACTTTAATTCAAACAATAAGCCAGTTTGTAGTGTAAAAATTGTCTTCAGTGAGCATGCAATTTTATCCCAAATTTCTCACCTTTTATTTTGATCTTTTATGTTTTTGATCAAACAAAAGAAAGGGACGAGAAATTAGGGACAAAACTGCATAAGCAATAAAAGATTCTTAGACTTCCTTTGATTCAGCTTGATTAGCATTTCCTAAGAGGAATGTCCTAGTAACTCTTTTGAATTGTTCAATCATTACATTCATTCTTGATTCCAAACATATATTTTAACTAATTAACAATTTTACACTTTTGTAAAAGCTCTGTCTTGATCAGCTGATGACAGTCTTTGAAGATCATTGTCTGGTCCAGATGGTGGTCAAACACTGACCATCATGTGCTGCTAGTGCCAAGAAAGAATTTTAACATTTTGCACTAGACAGGAAGTGACACCAAGGGAAACCCAGCAATTATTCATTCAATTAATATATTCTAGCCTATAAGGTCTGGTTCACACAAGTGTCATTATCCTAATCCTATGCGACATACCATATGCAGCCTTAGTAGCATACTGCTCGTCTTCATACACACCTAGAGGTGATAAATGTGGTAATGAATCTGAGTATGATGCTTACGATTATGATTACAATGCTGGTCTGAACCAGGCTTAACTCATGAAATGCAGTCAATCTATTATACTGTTTTGTTGCAAAGCATAAGGCCAGCTTGCTTGTAGTTAAAACAGTCCTTAGAATGCATAAAAGTATTGTATCATTAGCTATAGTACCAGCTGCTAGATTGGCAGTCAGACATCAAAGAAAGAATGCTGAATATACTCTTTGATGAAATCACAAAAACTAACTTTGAAATGTTTGCCATAAATGCCACTGATCTGTGTGGGTATTAACAATGAAAATGTCTTTATGGTGTAGAAGTTTTATTAATGTACATACCATAGTAATATGATGTACTTGTGTTTTTATTGCATATGCTTGTTGCTGTTCTGTGCTGTGCTACTCATCTTGTAGCTGGGAGGTCACATTTACAAGGTCAATATTTTTATGTACATTGGAAACTGCATCATGATTTGTACATCACAATGATTCTTCCTATCTGTACTATACTAACGTGCCACACTTTTTGTACAGTTAAATTACATAGGATAAAACACATGCTTACTGTACTTATAGATTCTTATTGCATTTTAAATTGTAACATATGGAAATGGTAAAGTGTTTTACATTATGCACATGGTTACTACTGAATTCATATTACAGTAAATATGTTATTATGGTATATGTTAGTCTGGTAAAATTTTCAGCTTTTCATCCTGATAAAGGAATAACATCAGAAGTGACAGTAGATTTATGTTTTACACTTTTATTCCACTTACTTTGGTTCATAGAAACCCTGATGCAACCCACAATAGTTTGAAATTTCAAATGGTTCTGCTACCAGAAAATTTTGTATAGGTAGAGGGGGCTGGATAAATTAAGTCAAAGGCTTTATTTTAGTGTAGTCAAAAGGGGTCTGCCACCCTAAATCCACCTCTGTTTATAGTGTCCAAGTAAGTTGCAAAAATAAGAGAGAATGGTTTTTGGGGACACTGATCTAAACCTCCATACATTCTCTCTCTTATTTTTGCAACTTTTAGAAATTTGCCATTCAGTTAGTATTCATCCAAACATGCTCACACTTGGTAAGGTTACTAATTTCGGTATGACCTTTCTTGTGGTGGCCTTCATTTCTTAATTACATTAATATTTCTACACTTGGCCCTAGTCCTTTTAGAATTTTGGAAAGGCCAATTGGTGTCTTTTTAAAACATGATTTTTGATCATTTTTTTAACACTTAACATCAGAAGAGACATGACGTGTTAGCATTTTGAATTAGCCTAGATTGATCTGTCTTCCAAATATTAAATCGTGCCATACAATGCATGCATAAAGGACTCCTTCTGTACAGTTCATTCACTATCAATGTTAACACAGAACATTCAACTATTGTGTTGATGTATTGTAATATTTGTTACTGGATAAATTATCAAGAACTTCTTGTTTCTTCAACTTGTTTCACCCTTTTCCCTTCAGGAATGGAAAGCAAATGACCGTGTTCTGGCCAAGTGGGTTGATGGCAAGTTCTATCCAGCTAAGATAACAAAGAAAGTGGAGGATGGTATGGAATGAAGCTTGTTTGCTTATTTGAAGGCAGTTTAGATGTACAATGACAGTATGATTGCCACTACTACTACTAGCTGCTTGTTTCAATTCATTTGTAGGTGTTTACGAGGTGTTGTTTTATGATGGTGTCAAGAAGAATATCCCAAAAAACAACATCAAGCCTGATAATAGGGTGAGTACCCTTGGAAATGAACAAATGAGTGAATGGGAGGAAAGGGATGGGATGGGATGGATGAAAAGAGATATATGAAGAATTGAATGAATGGAAATAAAGATGAATGGTTGAAATTATGAATCAATGAATAGAGACCAGTGAATAGCTGAAGGGGATATAGGTGAAAGGATAAATGAACAGGAAAAAATGAAAAGGGACAGACAGTGTAGCTGTCAATGTGATCCTTGTCACTAGTACAGTGGCTGAGGGAAAGGAATGGGAAAACATGATAGCCTTGGAATAGTTGTAGCCTTTATTCCAAAAGCATCGATAATCCAGCACAATCCCTCCTGTTTGATACTCTTCCTTTCATTATGAATTCTATCTTTCCTGTAATGTTATGTGTAGAAAATCCAAGCATTACCAGTGAGCAAAGAAAGCCTGAACCAACAGTCAGAAAGAATGCAAAGAAAAACCAAATTGGCCAATGCTAGGGCAGAGAGGGCCAGAAAAAGGAGCAAAGAACTGGCCGATACTACTCCTGTAGGAGTAACTTTGAAGAGAAAAGAGAAGAGCAAGAAACTAAAACTGGAGTAAGAATTAGATAAGGATTGATGGAAGGAGTGGGAATACCACACCTCTCACTAATGTTTGTCTTCCCACAAACTATCCCAATTACATTTTTATAAACATTTCCTTCAAAAGTTCTTTTCTATTGGATATTATTTTAAGGCAAAAGTCATTGAGTAGTTTGATGATGAGATTATCAGATAAAGATCTTATTGTTCACTTGTGAATTAATTGCTTTGTTTTTCATCTTTTTAAAGCACTGAACCTTCAAGCAATAAAGAAGCAAATAAATCCAGTCCTGATGGAGCAAAAAAAGCAGAAAGACTGCCCCTTGATAAAGAGGATAGGCTTGTGTAAGTAGTGAATGTGTTTGTTGTGTGAAGGCAGGGGTACACATCCAACAGAGGGCACTAATGCAGAAGAGGGGTAAAGTGAACAATATCTTATTTATTTATTTTATTTTATTTAATAGCTTCGCACAGGCTGAGACAGACTTGAAGTCCAACGAGCTCAGCCTGAGAAGTGGATTGGTTTTTATGGAGGGAGGAAAACCGGAGAACCCAGAGAAAAACCCTCGAAGCACAGGAAAGAACCAACAAACTCAACTCACATATGATGCCGGGTACGGGGATCGAACTCAGGACCATAGTGGTGAGAGGCGAGCGCTCTCACCACTGCGCCACCTGTGCTCCCCTGCTCATTTGATAGGGATTCTTTGCAAGTCCTGCAATATTAAATTTGCAAT
The DNA here is from genome assembly GCA_015164035.2 of Radianthus crispa. Taxonomy (NCBI): domain Eukaryota; kingdom Metazoa; phylum Cnidaria; class Anthozoa; order Actiniaria; family Stichodactylidae; genus Radianthus; species Radianthus crispa. Next base: position 3,786 of record JAABNW020143994.1, on the reverse strand, counting down.
TTTGTTTGTCTTAGAAGTGAGCCATCACTACCAGCATTAGAGGATGTACAAGCCAAAGAACCAGAACCCATGAAGGATGATACACCAGAGAAAACACCAGTAATTAACAGGTCAGAAAATATCGTTGTAAAACCAACAATACTAAAGCAAGAAATGGAAGACAGGGATATCATTGAAAGCAAGAAAAAGCTAGGATCTTCAACTGAAATAGAAATCTCAGAAACTAAAAGTGTACAATCTAATGAGAATGAAAATGAAAAGGAAAGTATTTTTACAGAGGAGGTGGAAAAGTGGCCTGAGGGCAGCACTAGCACACCTGCTGCAAATAAGAAAACAAATATTGAAACTCATAAAGAGAGCAGTAAAGAAGAAAATAATAAATTAGAACAGGTAACTGATTGTCCAAAAGACTTGGAACAATTTTCAGTCCAGGATACCTGTCAGCCAAAAACTGATAGCAAACATAAAACCAACCTCAAAGAAGAGTTGGAATCAACAAGAAGAAATCTTGATGGTGGAGATCTGGTTTCAGATCAAGCATTAACTGAAAATACTGAAAAGAAAAAAGATGAATTTGCCCAGGAGAAAGAGAAAAATGAAAGTGTAGAACAAGAAGAAGTGGTGAAGCAACCAGAAGCGGCTAGTAAAATGATGGAACGGGATCTGCAGGATTCAGAACCAAAACAAACAAAAAGTACCAATGAAAAGACCATGATTAATGTAGTACCCACAGAAGAACCCAAACAATCAATAGAAAATAAAACAATTAAAAAATCAACCAAGGTGTCACCAAAGACATTGAAGAAACTAAAAGGAAATCAGAATGGGAGTGGAGAAAAGAAGAGAGCAACAAGAAGTCGTAGTGCAATAAGCCCTAGAGGGTATGGCTATTCAATGGCTGTCATGCATCCGGAGGTCTCTAAGCCTGAGCTTACTCCTGTAGAAAGTAAACCAGCACCTGAAGATCAAGCCATAGAATCTATTGATAATATCATTGATAGCTTGGGTGAGGACACTGCAGTTGTCGAGCTAGAACCAGATGCTCTAGAAGGTAGTAAACAGAACACCAGTAATGAAGCTGGTGCACCACAAAATCAAGCCAAAGTTCAACCCAAACAGACCAAGAACTTTCAAGCCAAGAAGCTTAGGCTGGATCAAATTACTGTTAAATTATCTGCTCAGCGGAAGAGTGAAGCTGAGGCTGCAGTGCAATCACCTTCAGCTTTCCAGATGGCAACTGGACAGCAGTCTTCACCCCCTCCTTTAATGACAACCTGCCCTTCTCCGGCCTTACCCACCCCTCCCCCACAGAAGGCACCCAGTCCACCTGCTCCTCTTGTCAGTCATCACTACCCAATGGAAACATATAATGTACCTCCACCACTGATATATGCACCAATGGCCGCCCAGTGCTGTTCCAATCCTCACTGTCAGCAGCATGGTAGTGTGTATCCCCCACCTCCTAGAGCACAGATTCATGCAGGGATATCCCGGCCAATGCATCTGCCACCATCTCGTCTTCATCCACACTCGGCAGGGTATGTCATGTACCCCCCTGCACATGGACCTAATTATGATACAAGACCACCTATGTCATGTAAGTATCTGCTAGTATACAACCTTAATGTATATGACCTGACGGCATGCTTGTATTCTCTTTTAATCAGGTTCGTGTGCCAGATGTACTGGGGCAGTATATCACCATATATCACCTGAAGCAGGTCCACATCATGAGAGTGCCCTGGCAAGGCTGATGCAAGTAGAACAAAGAATCCTGCATCCAGGACCATCACCACATATGGCACATTATAGGGATGGTGCCCCACATCCTGGTCCCTGGTTGCCCCATGGACATCCTCATGCTGCTCAATATTGTCCCTTGCCTCCAAAGCATGAAGAAATATGGAGACATGGTAGGTTTCACATCGACTGGCCTGAGGAATTTATTAATATAATAAATAGTTAATACTGATAAAATTCCCTTGCAGAGCGCCCTCCACATCAGCCTAAGTCTCCTTCGCACATTAGTCCTAAACCTGAAAGTGAAGCTGCAAAAATTATTAGAAGGTGGAAGAATGAACGGCCATTACCACCTGTCTCGTCAAGCACAGAAGATGGTGCAGCAGGAGTGCACCATGAGCCGTTACCCGATAAGGGAAGACAAGGGGAACTAGTACCGAAAGGCTCTCCATCAACAGCACCAAAACAGCTAACAGAAAAAACCCTGAAAAACAGTCCGAAGGCCAAAGTGATAGATAAAGAAAAGTCTTTATCACTAGCAGTACAACCTAAAACCAGTGATCAAACTAGCGAGGGGACAGTAGAACAGCAGCCTAGTTATGTTGATGCCGTAAGTCATGTCCAGGGCACATCTGTTAGTACGCCAACATATGGCCAACCAGCTTGTTTTGGAGGAAAGGTAAGTAACTGAAATTGCTCTATTTCTTAATGACGTCTATTTCATTCAGTATATGAATGAATGTTTTTGTTGTTTTTCTTTAGACCCGTAAAGGAAAGGAACCGGGTGAGTACTGATGTTCAGTTTCCATAAGAGAAATAGTCAACATCTAATGTAATCTTTTGCTTGTTACCGACAGCAGGTCCAGCACCCAAGGAACTGGTTATCGAGATGGATCATAATAAATTCAAATGCCCGATTGCTGGCTGTGATAAATCATTCCGTAAAGAGAGTGGTTTAGATTATCATATTAAATATTATCACTCCCCTACTGGCAAGGAAGTGAAACGAAAACGATCATCAGGTAATGATTGATACTTGATCAAAGATTGGGACTGATGGCGATGGCGATATAATATTAAACATGCCCGTACCCAGTATGATAATCTTCTATGCTCTTCATGGTTATTCCAGCGTCGATGAGATCAGATGGCACTCCTGAAAGTTCTCCTGACATTGCTGGTCCAAATGCAGCCAAGCGTCGCTGCCATCGCTCCTCGGCTCCTGGACAACTGTCCACAGAATCTGTTCCAGAAGTATTACCATCTACATCCAAACAAGATAGCACTGCCTCAGTACTGGAGTCTCTTGCCGTCAAAGTAGAATTACCAGCTAAATCGACCTCCCAGGACACTGATCTGGAGATCGAGCCAGGGACTGAAGCAGATGCCTTGTATTGTGCTTCACTGGAAGGTCTTGAGATAGAGGAAGAGGATACTAATAATGGAGATGTAATACGATGTCGATGTGAAGAGTCTGAGGAAGGTGGATTCATGATACAGGTATGTCAATCCCACACAATCTTGTTTTTGACAAGTGTGTTATTCTGTTCCATTAATACCATTGTTTGTCGTGGTTGTTTCCAGTGCGAGCAGTGTCTGACATGGCAGCACAGTGAATGTGTAGGCTTAACCGAGCAGACGGTGCCATTCAAGTACTTGTGTTACGTCTGCAGTAATCCAAAAGGTATTCGGTAATTGTACTATTTTTGCATACGATAAATAAAGGTTTGCAAACAAGTTGCCTTAAAACTTTGACTCTAATTTTTTCCTAAGGTTTTCATGTCTACCAGCATTTTACTGAAACTTTTGTTTCATTCCCTAAGGTCTAAGAAGACGAGCGAAGTATAGGGTGAGTCATTTAACAATTTTACCATAACTTGTACATTTCTCGTTCGCTGATTGGCTAAGAACCATTGTCGATTACAGGCTAGACCTGCTTGTGCTTACGACATCGACAATGTCATCGACATCGCTGCGCTCGTGGTTCCACTTGAGTTTGGATCATTTTTGACGTCATTTCATGTTCGATTACAGTACAGACCCATA
>JAABNW020143993.1:0-28940 GCA_015164035.2 Radianthus crispa | reverse complement strand
CGTTTGAAGTTAAATTCCAAGGTATTTTTTCAGTTATTTTTCTTGAAATTTTTGTTTGCTTCCTATTCATATTTACTCCGTATTTACAGCTCGCTTTAATATCGAAAGAACATTCAAACCACCTACTCCTAACCCCGGCTCTCGGGGTATGGCCCTGGAATGTAATATTTGAGGGATGATAAATTTTCCGCACCTTCATAGTTGCGGTTTGTTGTTGAAATCAAAAGTGTTAAAGGGTTTAAACTGTTGAAGTACGATTTTTTTCCCAGAGTCCTCATACATTCACGCTGTGAAATTTAGGTTGAATGCGACCTTAATGCGTTAAAGGGGCATTATGGATGAAAAACGAATAATTCAAATATTTGAGGATAATATGACTTTTTGCTTGGGAACCGCTTGCAGTTGAGGAACTTTGATTAAAAAACTAAAAGAACAATAGGGTTGAGGAAATGACGTCATTTACGTACAACTTCGATGCAGAAAAAAATTGATAATTTATATCCGCAATACTGTAAGGAAAATATCTGTCTTGGCTGCTATTGGAGCCATGTAAACAAGTTGAACCAATATCCAAGGTGTTTTCATTTTTCATCGATTTTCAAGTGCCCCTTTAATACTCCAGTTTCATGTTCATACAATATCGCTGTGTTCCTTGATTACAGACTCATTTGCACAGGCCAAGCCTCGATACAATATAAAATTAGATTGAATATTTATGCATTCCGGTCAAGGTCCGTGGAATTTCAGAGTGTTTCCTTTGTCGAAGTTGTGCATTCTTTACTTTACCGTTGGTATTTGTGGATATTTAGAAACTGAAAAGAGGCTAAGCCTGTGCAAATGAGTCTGTAATCAAGGAACACAGCGATATTGTATGAACATGAACAGGGACTATCCCCCGCCCCTACCCGGGATTTGAAAGCGGGCGTTTTAATCCACTAATGCGTAACAAGAATGGACTAGTCTGAATAGGCATTGAAACTCGTGGACCGGTTTGAAACTCCTAGGATAAAAGGAGAAAGAGAATTTCAGCAGGATAGTTAAGCCTGGTTCGCACTATTGTTGTAGTTATAATCTTAACCATCATACGCAGACTCAATATCACATTTGTCACCTAGGTGTGAAAGAGAAGCAGTACGCTGCTGAGTCTGCGTATGTTGCTTATGATTACGGTTATGACGCTCGTGTGAACCAGCCTCAGCGCTATGCCATCCATCATTCTGCCTTTCTTAATTTCGTATGTCACGATTATTTTAACAATGATTTTGTGTAATGTGTCTTTTGTGTAAAACATTCTGCGTTATTTCAGAAACCAAGCCAAAAGGAGAAGCACCATCTCTTGAAACAAGTCTGAAACCTGTGACAGTCAGCGAAGGAAGTGAAGTGAACCTCGTGTGTAAGATCTCGGGGAAACCACAACCTAAGGTCGAATGGTTTAAAGATGGCAAACCCGTCAAACCTGATACTCGTATAAAAACGGACTACGATGGCAAGACCAGCACCCTGAAGATCAAAGAATCAACGCTGGATGACGAGGGAGAGTTCAAATGCGTGGCTACCAATGACCTCGGCTCTGTTTTCACCTCTGCTGAGGTACTTGTAAACGAAAAAGGAGAAACGCCAACCATCAAGGAAAAAATCAAGGACATCAAAGTGGACATTGGCGAAAAGGCAACGTTCAAAGTTGTTGCTATAGGAACACCAAAACCAGAAGCCGAATGGCTAAAGGGAGACAAAGTCATAGAAGACAAGGGTCGGTTTGTGATTACTGATGAGATAGAAAACGGTGTGTTTCAGCTGACCATCGATGGGGTACAACCTGAAGATGCTGGCGTCTATCAATGTGTTGTCTTCAACGAGGTCGGGGAAGTATCAACTAAAGCTGAACTCAATGTGATGAAAGTGGAGGTTGTGCAACAAGTTACACCTGTAGAAGAAGGTGCGTGATTTTTATATTCTTATTTTACTTTATTCTTATTCTACCAGAGTAGTCGCCTTTTAACTTAGTAAATTGGAGTTTATATATTTATACCTAAACAGAATTAATAGGATCTCAGAAAGTTGACAAAATTATTTGCGAATCACTTTTAAGAAATATCTTGGCTGCGTTTTAGCGTGACTACTCTACACTGTTTTATTATGTTTTATGGTATTTGTCTTGTTTGTTGTTGTTTATTCGTACATATTCTTTCGTGTTGTACATGTGATGACGTGGTTGAAATTTGCAACTTATTGTTCGTACATTTGTCATGTTGATTGGTTTGTGAGTGGTCATGTCATTGTCGTGCATATAAATACTAAGCTCATACAATCCTCGATCATTTGGGACGTCATCACGAAGTATCCACGTACAAAGACATCATCACCATCAGAGGTAAGAAGTCTTTTAAAAGTCATCAATTTACTTTTGTCACTATCATTATCTATCAAAAGCCATCTATCCGTTTGTTATAGTTACTATTTTATATTTCCAGGAGTAATCATGATATCAATTTATCATGTTAACTTATTATTTATTATTTCATTTTTATTAAAAATTGTAAAAACAGCAGTTAGACTCTAGGTATGGGTGCTTCGTTGAATCAAGTTAGCAAAAAATTGCAAATTTTTTTCCAGAAATAATCATGATATCAATTTATCATGTTAACTTATTATTTATTATTTCATTTTTATTAAAAATTGTAAAAACAGCAGTTAGACTCTAGGTATGGGTGCTTCGTTGAATCAAGTTAGCAAAAAATTGCAAATTGTTTTCCAGAAATATCATGATATCCATTTATCATGTTAACATATTTATTATTTTTTATTTTTTATTTCTAATTAAAAATTGTAATGGATGGTTAGACTCGTGCTTCAGTGTATCAAGCTACAAAAAAAATTGCAAATTGTTTTCCAGAAATAATCATAATTTTTCTTTGTTATTAAAAATTGTAAACAGGCGTCAGACTCTAGGTTTAGGCGCTTCTGTGTTTTAAATTAAGATAAAATGTATTTATTTTTAATGCCTAGATTTTTAAACATTGCAATCATGATAATATTTTATATTATGTTCTTGCAATGCTCTTGTTCACGAAAAGGTGGATAATATTAAAATGTAATCTAAAGAAATAAGCCATAGAAACATCTGGATACATTCCTTGACGGGCGTTCTTCACGTTACACGATTCTTGGCTTCATCTCGTTCAAGTTTGAACAAGACATTTCTTCACATTCATGGTCCTTACTGGCGAAGGTGGATCTCATGTTTACCTATTCAGAGCGTTCATGGTCGAGTGACATCGCGACATTATTCTTCGTGTAACATTTCCTCATCTTATACTTGGTTGTGCTACATGGCACCAAACGCTTTTCATGGATTTGTTTATCGACCATTATCACTGTTGCACAATTTGCGTTTTATCATCCAGAAGGCATGGATAGCACAAGCATTTTCACTTCACTTCTGTCATTTCAATTCCGAAATTTCAAGACACGCCGTCGAATTTCATCTCCTTCAGTTCTCTCCACGGTATTTTTTCAGACCACACACCTCGCTTTTCAGTTACCTCAAAATTTTTTTAACTTTTCTATTTGATTTTAATATCAAAGAACCAATCGTTGTTCAGGAGGGACAAGAGGTAGACATGAGTATCAAAGTCCAAGGCAAATACGTTCCAGATTCCGTAAAATGGTTTCAGAACGGTATTCAAGTATTTGCATCCAATACGCGCAAACTGTGGTCTGAAGGCAGGCGTTATTATCTGACCCTTCTGGAGGCCTCTCTTCGTGATGCTGGTCATTATCGATGCGAGTCCACCACGAAACTTGGAACTACTATCAGCGACTTTGTTATCAAAGTTGTAGGTATGGATTTCAAGCTGCCTTTTTTTAGTCTGTTTGTTTACGTTTTACTTCATTTTGAATGGTTCATATTTCCGTATTATGATAAATATTTTTTAAGCGGTGTCTTTACCTTGTTATCGCAACTGACCCGATACCTCACTTTTCTACTGCTCAAGTTTTGTTCGATAGTTTTTGTTTACTTTGATTTTATAAAGATGGTTTGCGAATCAAAGCACAGCCGTTTTGTTACTTTAAGAGACACAGAGTAGTAGAGATGATTTTGAGAAGAAGAGACCTTTGGCTTTTTGGGTAGTACCGAGTTCTAGCGTAGGTCCCAAAGCGAAATTCAGTGATCTTATCTGTGAACGGTTATTCATCTGTTGTTCTTCTTTTTGTTTGCTAAATTATCTTTTAAATATCCAAAACTTGTTGTACTAATTTCATCCACAGCTCCGGAACGCACAGATCCTCCTTCTTTCATCAAGCCATTAAAGCCTCATGTTGTCACGGAGGGTAACGAAATAACACTAGTATGCAGGGTAGCAGGCGCTCCAGATTTAGTCATTGAATGGTTTAAGGATGAGAAAACGATTGTATTGAACCGCCGTGCAAAACACCACTTTCACGATGGCCTTTGCACACTGGTTATCAAAAAGTCCAGTCTTGATGACCAAGGAATCTACAAATGTTCGGTCAGCAACAAGTTTGGTTCCGCTAAAAGCAGCGCTAACGTCGACATCCGAAGAAAAACTAGCAAGCCCCATGTAATCAAATGGCTTAATAACGTAGTTATAACCAAGGGAGAGGAAGCCAAATTTCAAGTGAACATTACAGGCATCGAAAAACCTAAGATCGAATGGTATCACGGTCTAAATAAACTCAGGGATGGAGGAAGGTACAAAATGTCAGAAGCAGGTGAAGAACAGTATTTCTTAACAATATCGGATGTAACAGAGGAGGATCAAGGTACTTACCAGTGTATTGCAACCAACACTGCTGGAAAAGCATTTTCTCAGGCAATTCTCCAAGTCCTTGAGAAACAGGTCTCACCAGCCTTCGAGCAAAGGGACGTACAAGAAACTCTTGTTTATCGCGAGGGTGATGAGATAAATCTAGTCATGACCATTCGAGGTTATCCTCAGCCCATGGTCACCTGGTATAAGGATGGTAAAACCTTGTTTGGATTCGGAGGAGTGAGCATCCAGTCACGTGGTGACTCTTACTTTCTTGTTATCAACAAAGCCTCCGTGAATCATACTGGTACCTATAAATGTGAAGCGAGAAATAAACATGGAATATCCTTCCGGACTTTTGACATCAAAGTTGAAGGTATGACGGTTCGTAATATTTATTTTGTGTTCAACCTTGGTGTACATTACGAAGACGACACTTTGCGTTTTTCTTCCAATTTTCAGCCATACTTCTGCGTTTTACTCCAAGATTTAGCCTTGTTACAGAAACGGAAAAATTGAATTGTACTTTGATAATATAATACATGAATTTATGTTTAATGGAAGAGTTTAAAAGACTCGCAAACCAAAAGGGCGGATACATTTACTGAATTTGGTTAACCACATTCTCCTCTAAGAATAAAATCCCAGTCCATCTCTTTATTCTGGGAAAGTCTTTTGCTTGACAAAGTTCCTAACTTTTCTTCTTCTTTTTTCGCATTTCATTTCATTTCCCTTGTTTAAACTCTCAGCTGCTGAGCAACGTGGTGAAGCTCCTGTTTTCCCTACAACTGACACCGGTCCTGTCACGGTAACGGAGGGAGAGAGCATTAAGCTTGTTTGTAAAGTTTCTGTGGAACCTCGTCCTACTGTTAAATGGCTTAAAAGTGGCAAACCCATCGACGACGATGATCGCTTTTTCGATGATTATGACGGTCAGTTCAGCACGCTAGAAATCGATAGAACCAAACTTGATGATCAAGGTGTTTACGTATGTGATGTGCGAAATGAGTTTGGTTCAGCTCAAAGTAAGACACAGTTGATAGTCAAGAAACGATGCATAAGACCCGAATTGATTGGTCGGATCATGGACTCTGAGGCAATTGAAGGTGGAGAGGCAAGATTTGATGTACGCTTCAGTGGAGATCCTCGACCTGTCGTTGAGTGGTTCCGGGGTGATCAACAAATTAAAGATGGCGGACGATATAGAATTACCCAGGTAGACAAGGACAATCTGTATTCGCTGATTATCAGTGACTTAACTCGCAAGGACTCGGGAACGTACACTTGTATTGCTTCCAATGAAGCTGGAAAAACCACCCTACGGTCATATTTGGGAGTGAAAGAGAAGAAGGTTGAGATCTTGGAAAAAGAGTTAAAGTTTAATCCCGAAGATATTGCGCCAGTCAAGTGTTCCTCTGGTCAACAAACAACTCTGAGCTTTACAATTGAAGGCAACCCCGAAGTCATTTGGTGGAAGGATGGAAAACGCATCTTTGAAACAAAGAACTTGCTGTTTCAGAGACGTCGAGATACATATACCCTGATTATCAAAGCAGTCTCACCTGACGACAGTGGTACTTACACTTGTGAAGCAATAACCGAACTAGGCACATCGATATACAAGCCATTCCACATTACTGTGCAAGGTAAGGGCGAGGGATTTATCTTGATCCGCGATATTGTTTAAATCGTGTTTTAAAATTCTAGGCGAAGTGACATCATGAATAGGCCATTTGCAGGATATAGCCACGTGACTGTTACTGGATGGCAATAAAATTTGAACTTTATTGTTAAAGAATGTTTGCTCGATTACTAGTTTCATATCCCAACCCTTTTACAAAATACATTTTCTCTTTATTAAATACTTGAGATTTCAAGATTGAGTCAGTTCGAAGTTTATTTGCCATTCAGCCGAGCCTTCCCAAGAGACCTTGGGCTGAATTGATTCGTTATCGTAGAGAGATATCAGCACGTGACTGTTGCTGGATGACAATAAAATGGCCTATTACTCTCCTTTCATTGTTTTGTTTTCATTTGCTCCTCAAACCTAATGCCTCTGAATCGGAGAGATTACGAGTCACTACTGATCGGAGTGTTAAATTGTTTCAAATCTCATCTAGAAATGCTGCCAAACAACTAATTCCGTCTTGTTTCTCGCCATTTATCTGCAGAACCAAAAGGCGAACCGCCAATAATCAAAACCAAATCCGAACGCGTTGAAACACAAGATGGCGAAGATATCAAACTTGTTTGCGAAGTATCCGTGAAGCCCCGCCCAACGATCAAGTGGTTTAAAGACAAAGTTCCCATTACGCCAAGTAATCGAACAACTGTAGACTACGATGGGAGATTTTCTACTTTAACAATTCGTAAGCCCACTCCCAAGGACCAGGGAACATATGTATGTGTAGCTAAGAACGAGCTAGGTGAAGCTTCAACGACAACCACTTTGATGGTCAAGGAAAAGGTTGTGAAGCCTGAGGTAATTGGAGAGTTTAAACAAGCAGAGGGGGTTCAAGGCGGTGACGCCAGGTTTGACGTACAGCTTGGTGGTCATCCAAAACCCACTGTTGAATGGTTCAGAAATAATGTCAAGATCACCGACGAAGGAAGATTTAAAATTATCGAAAAGGGCGGTGTCTTCTCATTAATAATACGTGGCCTAACTCCTAGTGATGCAGGTATCTATAAGTGCGTGGCTTCTAACGAGGCTGGAAAAAGGACACTTCAGTCCAGTCTTATTGTAGAAGAACCAGAAATTTCATTAAAGTTCGAAGAACTAAGGATGCCTGTTTCTGCTCAATTGGATGAAGAAGTGACCTTGACTACTATGATGAAGCCCGAAGCTCCTCGGCCTGAAGTGACGGTGACCTCTACAGAGACCATAACAAAACCCAAAGCAAAGGAACAGGTTGAATTCAAAGTTCTTCAACCTAAACTCAAACCAAGTGTCACTCAAAAAATAGAGGTGACTACTACTGAAACTCAACCTAAGGTCATGGAACAAGTGGAATTTAAAGTTGCTACTCTGCCAAAAGAGGAACCACCAAAGCCAAAACCGACCGTTACTGAGAAGGTTGAGGTGACCACATTACCCAAAGTAATGGAAGGAGTAGAATTCAAAGTTGCCCAACTACCGAAAGAGGAACCGCCAAAGCCTAAAACAACTGTTACTGAGAGGATAGAAGTGACCACGTTGACCGGGGTAAAGGAAGAAGTAGAATTTAAAGTTGTCCAGCTTCCGAAAGAAAAGTTTCCAAAGCCAAAACCAACAATCACTGAGAAGGTGAAAGTGACAACATTCGAAACTGAGAAAAAGAAACCCATGGAAGAAGTACAATTCAAAGTTGCTACTCTGCCAAAAGAGGAACCGCCGAAGCCGAAACCGACCGTTACCGAAAAAGTAGAGGTGACCACATTTGAAACTGTGAAAACGAAACCAAAAGTACTGGAAGGAGTAGAATTCAAAGTTGCCCAACTCCCGAAAGATGAACCGATAAAGCCAAAGCCAACTGTCACTGAGGCGGTAGAGGTAACTACGTTGCCCAGGGTAAGGGAAGATGTAGAATTCAAAGTTGTCCAGCTACCGAAAGAAGAGCCAGCGAAGCCTAAACCGACTGTTACTGAGACGGTTGAAGTGACCACACTACCCAGAGTAATGGAAGAAGTAGAGTTTAAAGCTGCCCAACTACCTAAAGAGGAACCGCCAAAGCCAAAACCAACTGTCACCGAGAAGGTCGAGGTGACCACGTTGCCCAGGGTAAAGGAAAAGGTAGAGTTTAAAGTTACCCAACTACCGAAAGAGGAACCACCAAAACCAACTGTCACCGAGAAGGTCGAGGTGACCACGTTGCCCAGGGTAAAGGAAAAGGTAGAGTTTAAAGTTACCCAACTACCGAAAGAGGAACCACCAAAACCAACTGTCACCGAGAAGGTCGAGGTGACCACGTTACCCGGGGTAAAGGAAGAAGTAGAGTTTAAAGTTGCCCAACTACCAAAAGAGGAACCACCGAAGCCAAAACCAACAATTACTGAGAAGGTAGAAGTAAGCTCATTCCAAATTGAGAAGAGGAAACCCAAGGGAGAAATAGAATTTAAGGTTGCCCCACTGCTCAAAGAAGAACCATCTAAGCCAAAACCTACTGTTACTGAAAAAACTCAAATGACCATTAAAACTGAACCCAAGTTAAAAGAAGAGGTAGAACTCAAAGTCGCCCAAAAACCAAAAGAACCAGTCCCAAAGCCAATGCCAACAGTAACCGAAAAGATAGAGACGAGAGAAACCGAAATTGTTAAGACGGAACCTAAAGTAGTGGAAGATGTAGAATTTAAAGTCGCTGCCTTACCCAAAGAAGAACCATCAAAGCCCAAACCTTTTGTAACTGAGAAGGAAAAAGTTGTTCCAAAGCCTGAAGCTCTTGCACCACAGCCAAAGCCAATGATGAAACCTAAAATGGCGCCCATATTTGAAGAAGAAGAAGAAGGAAGCGAATCGATTGTCTCAGAGAAGGGACAAGATGTTATACTAACTACTACAATAAAGAGCGAGCCCAAGCCACAAGTTACCTGGCTGAAAAACGAAGAACCATTGCCCCAAACACGCACCATTCAGCTTAAAGAAGTTGGCAGTACATACACTGTTGTGGTTAAGGCAGCTGTACCAGAAGACTCGGGCACATACAAATGTAAAGCTACCAATGAGCTTGGAACGTCCTTCAAAACATTTGAAGTCATCATTGAAGGTAAGGCTAATATGATAAAACCACTTTATCATTAGCAGAAATGCCAAACTAAAGAAAGGAAGACACTTATTGGTGACCTTATTGTAGCTGACGTTGATGCTGTTTATATCAATGGAAACTCTGGAACACCATGTGAATATTCCAGTAATGTAAGAATTTTATTTATTTGCAGTACCAAAGCCAAAAGAACCGCCAGTAATCAAAGAGAAATTGAAACCAGTGGAAGCTAAGGAAGGAAAAGACTTCTCTTTGACTTGCAAAGTAGGCGATATACCTTTCAAAGACATCACGTGGCTAAAAGACGGTAAACCACTGAAGACTGATAACCGCATTCAAACCAGTGTCGATGGACAAGACAGCAAACTAACAGTTAAGCAAACGACTCCGAACGATACTGGAGAGTATAAATGTGTTATTAGTAATGATTTTGGTTCTACGTCCACCTCCTCAAATGTCGTTGTCGCCAAAAAGAGCTTCAAGGCAGAAGTAATAGAAAAGATGATTGATACAAAGGCTGTTGAGGGGGGAAATGTACGATTTGATGTGAAAATGAAAGGAGAACCAAGACCTGATGTAGTTTGGTATCACGGAAAGAAGAAGATTGCCGATGGCGGGAGATTCAAAGTCATCAAATCAGACAAAGATCAGAAGTACTCCCTAGTTATCGAGAAGGTTACCCCTGATGACGTTGGAGTGTATAAATGTGTTGCATTGAATGAAGCGGGAAAGACGATAGAGCAGGCTAACCTGGATGTGAAGGAAAAGCCAATAGCACCAGAATTCGAAGGCAAGCAACAGACAGAGCCATTGGTTATCGAAGAAGGAGAGGAAGCTAACATGAATGTAAAGATCAAAGGAAAACCAAAGCCAGAAATCAATTGGTACAAAGATAGCAAACCTTTGACGCCTACTGGAAATGTAGAATTAAAAACTGATGGAGATGAATGCAAGTTGAAGATCAAGAATGCTAAACCTGCTGATTCTGGGACGTACAAATGTGAACTTAAGAACGAGGCTGGAACGTCGTTTAGAACGTTTGATCTCAACGTTGAAGGTAAGCTCTAGATTCACCTTTATCAAATATATTTTTGAAATCTTAGCAGAATTTACAAAGCGAAATGAAGGCCAGATTCTTCTAGCTTTGCTGTTCAATTCGTTTTTAACCTAAACGTTGTAACTTATGAAACTGACGCTGGATTATTTCGCTATTTTCATTCAGTACCAAGGCCAAAAGAACCACCAGTGATCACCGAAAAGTTGAAACCCGTAGAGGCAAAGCAAGGTGACACATTTACATTGACTTGCAAAGTGGCCGAGCTTCCTATCACTGACATTAAATGGCTAAAGGATAATAAGCCTCTGAAGACTGACGAACGGATACAGTCCTCTCTTGATGGACAAGTTAGCAAGCTAACGGTGAAGCAAACAACTCCGAATGATTCTGGAGAGTATAAATGTGTTATTAGTAATGATTCTGGTTCAACATCCACCTCTTCAAACGTTGTTATCGCAAAGAAAAACTTCAAGGCTGAGGTGGTAGAGAAGATGAAGGATGCGAAAGCTGTTGAAGGGGAAAATGCACGATTTGATGTTAAGATGAAGGCTGTACCAAGCCCTGATGTAGTTTGGTATCATAACAAGGACAAGGTTACTGATGGCGGGAGATTCAAAGTCATCAAATCAGACAAAGATCAGAAGTACTCCCTAGTTATCGAGAAGGTTACCCCTGATGACGTTGGAGTGTATAAATGTGTTGCATTGAATGAAGCGGGAAAGACGATAGAGCAGGCTAACCTGGATGTGAAGGAAAAGCCAATAGCACCAGAATTCGAAGGCAAGCAACAGACAGAGCCATTGGTTATCGAAGAAGGAGAGGAAGCTAACATGAATGTAAAGATCAAAGGAAAACCAAAGCCAGAAATCAATTGGTACAAAGATAACAAACCCTTGACGTCTACTGGAAACGTGGAACTTAAAACCATTGGCGACGAATACAAACTGAAGATCAAGAATACTAAATCTTCTGATTCGGGAACGTACAAATGCGAAGCCAAGAACGTAGCTGGTTCTTCGTCCAGGACATTTGACCTTAATGTTGAAGGTAATAGTCACATAACAAAAGAAATGTTGGGGACACGTTTACAGTTTTCAAACTTAACCCAAGGGCTTTCGACTCACAGCAGGGATTGTAAACGTTAAACATCAAAGTGTGGGATATTTTTAGCTACCGATATAACCCTTGCAGCACTTTGGAATGCGGCTCCTTATGGAACTAAAACTAGATTCCAATTGGCTGGTGATAGACATGCTTCATCCTCCTAATTGACCTGCTTTTACGTCACTTGCAGAAGTCCCTTCTCCCTTACAGCCGTCAGTAGTAATTCCATAAAATTATATCCTAATACTATGGCGTTAGCTGACTGTAAACTTTATATAATTTATTGTTTGTCGCTTTGCAGTTCCCAGACCTAAAGGAAAGAAGCCATCTTTTACGAGGGAGTTAACCAGGACTGTGGCAAAGGAAGATGAAGAACTCAAACTTTCATTTACAGTCTCTGGAAAACCTGGACCCACAATTACATGGTTTAAGAACAACGAAGAAGTTAAAGTTGATAAACGTGTCAAATCAAGCTTTGATGGTCAAGTTGGCTCTCTTACCATCAAGGATTTGTCTACCGATGATACTGGGGAATATAGATGTGAGGTTAAAAATGATTTGGGATCTGTCACTAGTACTGCTGACGTTCTCGTAGAAAGGAAAAGTAAGAAACCTGAAATACTCACGAAAATGAACGACGCTGAATTAACTGAGGGCGGAAATGCTCACTTCGAAGTTAAGGTGACAGGTTATCCAACTCCAGATGTGCAGTGGTATTGCGGAAAGAAAAAGATTAAGAGTGAGGGAAGGTTCACAATCTCAAAGTCGGATGACGATCAAACGTACACACTGAATATCAAAGACGTGAATGTCGATGATGCTGGGGTTTACAAATGTGTTGCATCTAATGACGCTGGAGGCACGCCAGTGCAAGCTAAACTATCTGTAAAGGAGAAACAGGTGAAACCCGAGTTTGAAGGAGATGAATTGAAGTCACCACTGGTTATCAAAGAAAATGAGGAACTGAGTGTTGATCTTAAGATCAAGGGTAAACCAAAACCTGAGGTGATTTGGTACAAAGATGGAAATCGTGTACGTGAATCCAGAAAATTGAAGCTTTCTTCGGACAAAGATACTTACAGACTGAACATCCCCAAAGTGACCACAGAGGATGCCGGGAATTATAAATGTGAAGCCAAGAACGATTCTGGAACATCGTCAAGAGCATTCAATGTGGAAGTGGAAGGTAAGAAACTTTGTGTAATTGCCTCTTTCTTGGATTATTACCTGACTCTACAAGGCATGATTAGTAAACTTAACATTCTAATGTTCTTCTTAGTTCCTAAACCAAAAGGTGAAGCTCCAGTGTTGGCAAGTGAGATGTCACCTATCAAAGCTACCGAAGGAGAGGAAGTGGAACTTGTTTGCAAGGTGGCCGGAAAACCCCAACCAACTATAGAATGGTTCAGAAACGACAATCCATTAAAACCCGATGGACGAGTGATACCAACCTATGATGGACGTATCAGCAAACTGGTGCTGTCAGATGTATCTTTAGATGATATTGGAACGTATAAGTGCGTTGCCAAAAATGATTTCGGATCAGTTACTAGTAGTGCTGATGTTAGTGTAGCTAGAAAATGTATAAAGCCTGAGGCTCAAGAGAAGCTGGAGAATGTCGAGGCATTCGAGGAAGGAGAGGCTCGATTTGACGTAACACTGTCAGGTTATCCTACTCCTAAAGTTGAATGGTTCCAAGGAACCAAAAAGCTTACTGACAATGAAAAGCATAAAATCACTCAAACCGATAACGTCTATTCTTTGTCGGTAAAGAACCTCAAGCGTGAAGACGCAGGGTCATACAAATGTGTAGCATCCAATGAAGCAGGAAAAACCCAAATGCGTGCTGAATTGACCGTGAAAGAAAAAGAGTTCATTCCTGATTTTATAGACAAAGTTGATGACCAAACAGTAAATGAAGGAGACCACATTGATGTAGGATTTAAAATCAAAGCTAAGCCCAAAGCTGATTTGACGTGGTACAAAGATGGTGTTCCCCTGTTTGAAACCAAAACGCTTATGCTCTCAACTCGTGGGGATTCTTGCAATCTTTACATTGCCAAAGCAACACCCAGGGATTCTGGCACGTATAAATGCGAAGCCAAAAACAAAGTTGGTTCATCGTTCAAGACATTCAATGTGCTTGTAGAAGGTAATAAAACATTTGGTATTGATTTTGATATTCCTGCCTTGACTTCTTCTCTCTTAGCTTTTTATCAGTTTGAAACATGAAAAGGTTAAAAAAAGGTTATTACGGTGCTCTGATTCATTTTCTGTTTTATGTGAAGCTGAGAAACCAGTAGGCGAAGCCCCGACCTTTATCAGTGGCTTGAAACCTGATGTAGCACTAGAGGATGAAAGGTACAAACTTACCTGTAAGGTCTCGGGAGTGCCAGAACCAACAGTTACATGGCTGAAGAACGATGTAGAGGTTCCCCTTGACGATCGTGTTAAATTCAGCTTCGATGGCCAAGTGACGTCCTTGGTATTTAAGAACTTGACACTTGACGACACTGCGAAGTATAAGTGTAAAGTGGAAAATGATTTTGGCTCTGTCGTTAGCAGTGCAGATGTTGTTGTAAAGAGGAAAAGCAGGAAGCCAGAGATTATTACGAAAATGAAAGATACTGAATTGACAGAGGGCGATGATGCTTCCTTTGAAGTCAAAGTCACGGGTTATCCAACGCCTGATATCGAATGGCATCGCGGCAAGAACAAAATCAAAAGTGAAGGGAGGTTTGTAATTTCAAAATCGGACGATGATACTTACACTTTGAAAATCAAGAAAGTGAATGTCGGCGATGCTGGTCTTTATAAATGTGTTGCGTCAAATGAAGCTGGCGGTACACCTGTTCAAGCTAAGCTCTCGGTCAAGGAGAAAAAGGAGAAACCAGAGTTTGAAGGACCAGATTTTAGTTCGCCTTTTGATCTTACGGAAGGCGAAAAAATAAGTGTAGACCTGAAAGTAACGGGAAAACCAAAGCCAGAAGTGACGTGGTTTAAAGATGGCATTCGCTTACGTGAATCAAGAAATCTAAAGCTTTCTTCAGATAAAGATTCTTACAATCTCAGCATTCCGAAGGTTAGCCCAGATGATGCCGGGACCTTTAAATGTGAAGCAAAGAATGATGTTGGTACAGCTTCTAGAACATTCGTTGTGCAAGTGGAAGGTGAGTATGTCAAACTATTTCTTGCTCAGATGTAGCTGCTATAATATATTCAATGCTACTAGTGAATGCTACTAGTAAAATGTTTGGTGTGTATCTTTCTGCAGTACCGAAACCAAAAGGAGAAGCTCCAACATTTACAAGTGAACTTCTTCCTGTGAAGGCAACTGAAGGTGAAGAAGCTAAACTTGTCTGCAAAGTTTCTGGGATACCAGAACCAGTTGTCGAATGGTTCAAAGATGACATAAAATTAAAACCCGACAAACGTGTAAAACCATTTTATGATGGCAGAACCAGTACATTAGTCCTGTCTAACGTGACTCTAGATGACCGTGGCACATACAAGTGCATCGTTAAAAATGATTTCGGATCAGTTACTAGTAACGCCAATGTCAGTGTAGCTAGAAAAAGTATAAAGCCTGAGGCTCAAGAGAAGATGGAGAATGTCGAAGCATTCGAGGAAGGAGAAGCTCGATTTGACATAACACTGTCAGGTTATCCTACTCCTGAAGTTGAATGGTTCCAAGGAACCAAAAAGCTCACTGACAGCGAAAAGTACAAAATCACTCAAACAGATGAAGTGTACTCATTGTTGGTACAGAACCTCAAGCGTGAAGACGCTGGTTCATATAAATGCGTAGCGTCGAACGACGCAGGGAAGATTGCTAATCGTGCCGAGTTAAAAGTCAAGGAGAAGCTGTTTGTTCCCGAATTTGACAAGGTTGATGACCAAACTGTAAATGAAGGGGATCAAGTTGACGTAGCATTTAAGGTCAAAGCTAAACCTACTGCCGAGGTAACATGGTACAAAGACGGAAACCGGTTGTTTGAAACCAAAAATCTTATGCTTACCACCCGTGGGGATTCCTGCAACTTTTACATTGCTAAGACGACTCGAGAGGACTCAGGAACTTATAAATGTGAAGCTAAAAACAAGCTGGGAACATCGTCCATGACATTTGATGTCCAAGTCCAAGGTAAAGAAAATAATTTTGTGGAAGATATCGTACTTCCAAGGAGCCTGGAACTTTAGGTTGGCGACGCAGGCAACTAGTTCAAAGAAAATAATATTTCCATCGTAATATTATTACATGTTTGTCTCATATTTTACTCAATATGGACCTCGGTTTTAGAGTTGGGTGACATCCTTCGATAGCGCTCGACTTTGAACAAGAATAATATAGATGAGCTTTCGCCAAAGCCAACTACGTAAAAACACAACAGTTCGGTCTGTACTATCAGCAAATGACAAGAATGGTGCACAGTGTTTTGTGCATTCCATCGATAGTCTGCGGAACATCGCAATTAGTGTTGTTGTTTGCTTGCCGCCCTGCACCTTAATGCTTCGAATTTTAAATACAGAAATAAAACCCATACCTTTTTTATGGAATCTAATCTTCAATTTATTTGTTTTGTTTCAGCCGTTAAACCAAAAGGAAAAGCCCCATCATTCATAAGTGAATTAAGCCCTGGTATAGCAGTGGAAGACGAATGGTACAAACTCACCTGTACGGTGTCAGGGGTGCCTGAACCAACGATTACATGGCTGAAAAACGGAAAAGAGATTCGACTAGACGACCGTGTAAAATCCAGCTTTGATGGTGAAAAGAGTACCTTAGCATTTACTAAGCTCAACCTTGGTGATTCCGGGACGTACAAGTGTGTTTTGAAGAATGATTTTGGCTCCGTTTCAAGTAGCGCGGAGGTAGATGTTCAAAAGAGAAGCAGGATACCAGAAGTAGTCGGAAAAATGAAGGACGTAAATGTAACTGAAGATGAAAACGCTTGCTTTGAAGTTAAAATATCAGGGTACCCTCTGCCTAGGGTACAATGGTACCGCCGCAAGAACGAAATCAAAAGTAATGACAGGTTTATCATCACGAAATCAGAGAAAGACCAAACGTATACACTTACAATTAAGGATGTCACTATTGATGACGCAGGATTTTATAAATGCGTTGCCTCTAATGAAGCAGGAGAAACTGAAGCGCAGTCGAAACTCGTGATAGAGGAAAACAAATTCCAGCCTGAATTCGAAGGACCTGGTTTCGAGACGCCATTTTTGGTTAAAGAGAAGGAGGAGTTTAATGTTGATCTGAAGATCACGGGTAAACCTAAACCCGAGGTGACTTGGTATAAAGACGGCATTCGCGTACGGGAGTCGAGGAAGTTGACACTTTCTGTCGATAAAAATAACTACAATCTTTACATTCCAAGAATCTCTCCGGACGACGCTGGAACCTATAAGTGTGAAGCGAAGAATGAATTGGGAACAGCATCCAGAACATTCAAGGTTGAAGT
Organism: Radianthus crispa; assembly: GCA_015164035.2. Classification (NCBI taxonomy): domain Eukaryota; kingdom Metazoa; phylum Cnidaria; class Anthozoa; order Actiniaria; family Stichodactylidae; genus Radianthus; species Radianthus crispa. The sequence goes on along the minus strand of JAABNW020143993.1, from coordinate 11,800 downwards.
AGAAGGTAAAGAGTGGAAAAATCATTTTGCTATCAATTAACGATTAATGGGATACTAAAGCAATTTCAATATTCTTTCAGTGCCAAAACCGAAAGGCGAGGCTCCCAGATTTACGAGTGATCTGGTTTCTCTTAAGACCACCGAGGGGGAGGATGCAAAACTTGTTTGTAAAATATCTGCAAAACCAGAACCAACTATTGAATGGTCTAAAGATGACAAGCCATTGCATCTTGACTGGCGAGTAAAACCATCGTTTGATGGAAGGACAAGCACACTGACCCTGTCTAATGTGACTCTAGATGACCGTGGTGCATACAAGTGCGTCGTTAAAAACGATTTTGGTTCAGTTTCGAGCATTGCCGATGTTAGCGTAGCTAGAAAAAGTATCAGGCCTGAGGCTCAAGAGAAGATGGAAAATGTCGAAGCATTCGAGGAAGGAGAGGCTCGATTCGACATAGAACTGTCAGGTTATCCTTCTCCTGAAGTGGAATGGTTCCATGGAACCAGAAAGCTCGCTGACGATGAAAAGTACGAAACTCAAATCGATGGTCCAGTTTTTTCACTCTTTGTGAAGAAACTGAAGCGCGATGATGCTGGGTCATACAAATGCGTCGCGTCTAATGACGCAGGAAAGAGCTCCAACCGTGCTGAACTAGTAGTCAAAGAGAAACAGTTTGTCCCAGAATTCGTAGATGACGTGGATGATCAAAAAGTCAAAGAAGGGGAGCAAGTAAACGTAGGATTTAAAATCAAAGCCAAACCGAAAGCCGAGGTAACTTGGTACAAAGATGGAAGTATATTATTTGAAAGTAGAAAGGTCCAATTCCCAACACATGGGGATTCTTACAAGTTATATATCCCTAAAACGACGAAAGATAATGCTGGGACGTACAAATGCGAAGCAAAGAACAAGCTTGGAACGTCCTTCAAAAAATTCAATGTCGAAGTAGAAGGTAAGTTTGATTACTCTGTACAAAAAAATATTTGACTACTTCAGTTTTGATAAACGATTCACTTGGTGACATTCGTGAAATTGCAGTTGCTGAGCCAGTAGGCCAAGCTCCTTCATTTACCAGTGAACTGTCACCTGTGAAAGCTATCGAAGGAGATGACTGCAAGATAGAATGTAAAGTTTCTGGAAAACCTGAACCTAGTGTCCAGTGGTTCAAGGATGGCCAAATACTGAAGTCTGATTTCCGTATAAAACCACGATTTGATGGACAGACAGTAACATTGCTCCTGAAAGACGTATCACTGAGTGACAAGGGTACTTACAAATGTGTAGTAACTAACGACCTTGGTTCGGTATCAAGCTCTGCTGACATGGCTGTCGGGAAACGAAAATTCGAGCCTGAGATAGTCAGTAGGCCAAAAGATGTCAAAGAGGTTGAAGGTGCCGTTGCTCGATTTCACATCAAGCTAAAGGGCTATCCTACTCCGAAAGTCGAATGGTACCATGACTCACAAAAGGTCGACGATGGAAAGAAGTACAAGATTTCTGAGTCCAAAGAGAATCAGCTTTACGCACTCGAGATTAAGGACCTGCAGAAATCTGATTCAGGAATCTATAAATGCGTCGCATCAAACGAGGTTGGAAAAATTGATTGTCGTGCGAAACTCGAAGTCAAGGAGAAGCAATTTGCTCCCGAATTTGAAGACAAGGACACGACAAAAGTTATCGAACTGTATGAGGGTGAAGAACTTAACGAGAGGGTAACAGTAAGAGGAAATCCAAAGCCTGAAGTCTCGTGGTACAAGAATGGCAAACCTCTGCGTGACACAAGTAGGATAGAGCTCAGACCTATTGGCAATCACTATAATATAAATATTCGAAGAACCCTTCCAGATGACTCAGGAACTTACAAGTGTGTTGGAACGAATAACCTGGGAACTGCGACCAAGATCTTGGATGTCAATGTTCAAGGTAATTAAAAATATTGTATATCTTTGTCAATCTCTGGCTGCATGATAATGAGATTCTATAATTTTTTTCTCGCAGCTGCACGGCCGCTAGGAGAAGCACCTTCATTTGTAAGCAAGTTGAGACCTGTTGAATTGACAGAAGGTGATGAGTACGACTTCGTTTGTAAAGTCACAGGCAGACCTAAACCAAAGATCGAGTGGATGAGAAATGATGTACCTGTGACAATGGACGGTCGTGTAACATCGAGCTACGATGGACGTGTGGCTAAATTGGCTTTTCTAGAGGTATCCCAAAAAGACTCTGGCACATACAAGTGCATTGTGACTAATGACCTCGGCACGGTTTCATCAAGTGCTGACATGATTGTGAAGAAGAAGGTTCTCAAACCTGTTGTTTTAGAAAAACTTGACGACGTTGACGGTCTTGAAAAAGGAGAAGCAGAATTTAGCGTGAAAATTGCAAGTACTCCTAAAGCTGAGGTTCAGTGGTACCGAGGAGCAGACAGGATTTTCGACGGTGGAAGGTTTCGTGTTAGAGAATCCGATAAAGAGCAGGGTTATTCTTTGAAAATAACTGATCTCAAACTTGACGACGCCGGGACATACAAGTTTGTAGCAACAAACGATGGAGGGAAATTAACTCAGCGTGCTGACTTGAATGTAAGTGAGGAACAGTTTGCACCCGAATTTATAGGAAGGGTTGAGTCAGTAGCAGTTAAGGAAAACGAAGAAGTAAGAATCGACCTGAAGGTAAAAGGCAAGCCAAGGCCTGAGATAACGTGGTATAAAGATGGTGCTCTCTTAACATCGACTAGAAGAATAGACTTGAGCTCTAGAGATGACTTGTGCAGTCTAGTTATTTACAAGGCTACAGATCTTGACGCAGGAAACTACAAATGTGAAGCAAGAAACAAGGCTGGAAGATCGACCAAAACATTTGATGTCCAAGTTAAAGGTGCGAGCGCGTTACTTACTATCAATATTTTAGCCAGATACAAACTTTTTTGTTTGTTCGTTGTTGTTGCTGTTGTTTATTTTAATGTTTAAAAATATTTTATAAGTGAATCTTATGGTGATTCTTCTTACTTTAGTTTCCAAACCGTTAACGGAAGCCCCCTCGTTTATTACTGAGTTAAAACCATCAGAAGTAAAAGAAGGTTTTCAACATCGACTTTCCTGTAAAGTGTCCGGAACACCAGAGCCAACTGTTGAGTGGTTCAAGAATGGTGAGCCCGTGAAGCTAGATCAACGCGTTAGTTCAACCTTTGATGGTATCGTTGCAACTTTACGTTTCAAAGAAGCTGCTTTAAATGATGATGGGAAATACAAGTGTGTTATCAAAAACGATGTTGGTTCAGCTTCAAGCTCTGCTGATGTTGTAGTTCTTAAGAGAAGCTCAGAACCGGTAATTATCGAGTCGATGGAAGATATTGAGGCCTTTGAAGGCGGAGAAGCTCGATTTGATATCAGAATTGATGGAAATCCAAGACCGGTAGTTGAGTGGCTTCATGGATCTACCAGACTTGCAGATCGAAACAGGTTCAAAGTGTTGCGATCAGGAGATCTGTACTCTCTAAGGATTACTGATGTAAAAGATAATGATGTGGGGTCGTACAGATGCGTTGCCTCAAACGAAGCAGGAAAAGTAAGTGCTCGTGCCTCTCTTAATGTTCATCCAAGACAGTTTGCACCGGAATTTGAAGAAGAAGACCGTGAAAAAACCATTTCTGTTCTTGAAAATCAAGAAGTCAATGTTCGCTTTAAAGTGAGGGGAAACCCAACACCTGATATCCAGTGGTTTAAGGATAAGAAGGTTCTTAAAGATTCCACAAAATTCGCGATTCGACGCAGCGGAGGCAGCTATTACTTCACCCTTAATAATGCTGCTCCTGAAGATGCAGGAAAATATAAGTGTGAAGCCAGTAATGAGCTTGGGACAGCAAGTAGACAATTCAGTGTCAAAGTTGAAGGTATGAAGTGACTCGTTTTTATTTTTCCCGTTTTGGTGCGGTGTCAGTATGGCTTCTAAGTTATGTCACATGAAATCTTTCTGTTTTCATTTTTAACTTACTTTTTTCCCCATTTTTAGGTGCAATACCGAGAGGACGCGCTCCCTCGTTCACGAGCAAGATCGACTCCGTTCGTGGCTTCGTTGGTGATAAATGCAAGCTTGTGTGCTATGTGTCCGGAAAACCTGAGCCAAACATCGAATGGTTCAAAGACGGTATCAGATTAAGACCAGACCGCCGCATAGCAGAGAGCTTTGATGGACAAGCTTGCTCAGTCACTATCAAAGAACTAACTTTAGCTGACAAGGGAAAATACGAGTGCTTCGCTCAAAATAACTTTGGGAAAGAATCTTGTTCAGCCAATCTTACTGTCATTAAAAGAAGTGAAAAACCTGAAGTAATTGGACCAATGAGGGATATCGAAGCGTATGAGCAGAGCGAAGCAAGGTTTGAAGTGAAGCTGTCAAGTACTCCAAGAGCAAAAGTCGAATGGTATCAAGGCACCACAAAGCTTAGAGAAAATAGAAAATTCAAAATCGAAGAAGACGAGGAAGACCAAACTTATGCTCTAGTTATCTCTAAAGTCACGAAGGATGATTCTGGTCCCTACAAATGCACCGCAACGAACGAAGCTGGCAAAATAAGTTTGCGAGCAGATATTATGGTGAAGGAGAAGCACTTTGCGCCGGTATTTGAGGAAGAGGAATTCGATGAGCCTCTTATTGTTGAAGAAGATGAGAAACTGGATGTGACTCTAAGGGTAAAAGGAAACCCTAAACCGGACGTTACCTGGTACAAAAATGAAATCACGTTCACAGGAACCCGTAGAGTAGAGCTGATCCCACTGGGCAACTCTCACAGTCTAGTTATCCACAAGTCCGATGTCAATGATTGTGCCACATACAAATGTTTTGCCAGAAATAGGCTGGGGACAGCCTACAGAGAGTTTGATGTACAAGTCAAAGGTAAGAAGCTTTCTTTTTCCCCTGACATTTTACTTCTACAATTGAATTGCCCTCAATGTTTTCCTTATAAAATTCTTGTTTAATCCAGTTAAGAAACCCAAGGGTGATGCACCAAGATTTGTCCCTCCTTTGCTATCTCGAGTTGAAGTGGAAGAAAGAGATAGCGTTAAGCTTTCTTGTAAAGTCACTGGATCTCCTGAACCAACTCTTGAATGGTCCATAAATGGACGACCAGTACGACCCAGCCCACGACTATTCACTTCCTACGACGGAAAATATGCTAGATTTACTTTATCAAATGCAACACTCGACGATCTTGGTGTTTATAAAGTAGTTGCAACTAACAGCGCAGGTACATCCTCGAGTTCTTCTGATGTAGTCATTAGAAGAGGAACAAAAAGACCACAAATACTGGAGAAGCTAAAAGACATTGAAGCCAGTGAATCTAGCGAGGTAGCGTTTGAGACTAAAATCAGTGGGGCTGCGACAGTCGAGTGGTTCTCTGGATCAACTCAAATTTTCGATGGAGGAAGGTTTAGAATAATCGAAGACGCAAAAAGCCAAAGACACGGATTGGTCATTCATGACTTGAGAAGAAACGACGAAGGATCTTATAAATGTGTTGCATCTAACGATGCTGGGAAGTCAACAACACGAGCAGAACTTTACGTAACTGAGAAGGAATTTGCGCCGGTTTTTGACGACAAGGACAAAACACTTGCCATTCCCGAAAACCGAGAGCTGAATGTTGGATTTAAGATAAGAGGTCTACCGAAACCCAATGTCGTGTGGTACAAGAATGGAATCGAAATGGAGGAATCCAACAGGGTTGATTTCAGATCTAGAGGAGATACGTATAGCATGGTGATTTACAAAGTTTCCAGTGGAGATACTGGGAAATATAAATGTGAAGCTTCAAACAAACATGGAACTTCATCTTGCTATTTGGATCTTAGTGTTGAAGGTTAGTACAAGCGTCTTTTTTTTAAAAAAAAGTCTTTATTTATAATGCAAGGACATAGTTAGGCCTTTGACTTCGTAATATCATAACTTTTTAAATTGTTATTAATTGGTCGTGTTTCTGATTTGTTTCCTTAGTTCCCAAAAGAGCCCCCGTTTTCATCAGTGGACTAAGACCTATATCAGTTGGAAAGGGCGAGGAGATAAGGCTTACATGTAAAGTTTCTGGCTTTCCTCAACCAACCATTCAGTGGTTCAAAAATGAAGTGCCTTTGGATATGAGTCATCGTACTAGATCCGAATTTGACGGACAAAATGGCTACCTTACGCTGACTGCAGCAGAACTAGCAGACTCCGGGGAGTACAAATGTGTTGTTAGTAATGAACATGGAAAAGTGTCAAGCAGAGCCGAAGTTCTTATTTCCGAAGAAAGCAAGAAGCCTAAGGTAGAAGAAGGCTTGAGGGATGCCAGTGCCTTTGAACGTGGCGAGGCTCGTTTTGACGTGCGATTCTCGGGCTATCCAAAACCGGACATAAAGTGGTACAGGGATGGCGTAAAAATAATCGATGGTCATGGGAAGAGATATCGTTTGATACAAAGTGGCAACTTATATTCTCTCGTTATGAGTGATGTCCGTTTTGATGACGTGGGGATGATTAAGTGTGTTGCATCCAACAGAATAGGAAAAGCAACATCTACAGCCTACCTTGAGGTAAAAGACGTCCAACATGCACCCGAATTCGTGGGCGACGAGCCTACAGACACTTTATTTGTCTCAGAAGGTAAAGACGGAAATTTGCGTGTGACAGTTCGTGGAAATCCACAGCCCGACATCACTTGGTACAAAGATGGCGAAATTTTAAGAGATACTCGACGAATTGATGTAAGATCACGAGGCGGCACAAGCACTGTTGCTATTTATGGTGCCAAAGGGGAAGACGGAGGCAACTACATGTGCGAAGCAAGTAACATACTTGGTAAAGCAACGAGAACTTTCCCCGTCCACGTTCGAGGTATTTATGCATTTTGTTGCTGTTGTTTGTTATTGTCTTTTCATACGATTGTGATCAATTAAAGAATATTGAATCGTACGTTTTTAATATTTTGTTACTTTTTGTATCTGCAGTACCAAAGGAAAAGTGGGAAGCACCAACCTTCATATCTCAACTGATGCCTCTGGTCACAGAAGAGACTGACTCCGCCATAATGAGTTGTAAGGTAGCTGGCATTCCTACGCCCTCAGTTGAATGGTTCAAAGATAACGAACCTTTACCACCGAACCGCTTTATGAAGACCGAATTCGATGGAAGAGTATGTAGACTTATTTTCTTGGAAACTAGATTGTCTGACAAGGGATTGTACAAATGTGTTCTTACTAATGAGTGCGGGTCTGCGTTTTCATCCGCTGAGATGATTGTTAATAAGAAGCTAGCAGGACCTGAAATACTCGAACGACCTAAAGCAGTTGTAGCGGTCGAAGGAAGTGATGCGAAATTTGACTTGAGAATAAAGGGAGAACCATTGCCACAAATAGAATGGTACAGAGAAAGCAATAAAATCGAGAGCAAAGGGAGGTATTCCGTCACGTCGAATGCTGACATTGGAGTCTACACCCTTGGTATATCAGGCCTTAAACTTGATGACTGTGGCTTGTACAAATGCATAGCTACGAATGAGTTTGGAAAGGCGACTGCGTTATTAGATCTCACGGTCAAAGAAAGACTATTTGCCCCAGAGTTTCTGGAAGAAGATGGTGCCTGGTCGAAGATAGTGAGAAAAGGTGGATTCGTAAACATCACTTTCACCTTACGAGGCAACCCCAGACCCATTGTCACATGGTACAGAGATGGTGTGCTATTGTATGACACAACAAAAATGGATATGAGGTCGCGTGGGGATATTCAGTATCTGAATATATTCGATGTAACGTCGGAGGACACTGGTACCTACGTGTGCGAAGCTCACAGCCGTTTGGGAAGTAGCTTTAGGAGCTGCACCTTGAAAATCCATGGTAAATTTTGTTTTACTTCAATTTTCTTTCAATTTCGTTAGATTTTTAATTCCCCCTCCGCCGCTCTAAATTTTTGTATTCAATATATCTAATGTTGTTATTCTTTTGATCTTTACAGACGAGGCAGTACCAACAGTCTATAATATCACTAGACTAAACTGGGCTGAAACTTTAGTTTTCAATGCAGTTGAAGGTGGCAAAGCTCACATTGATTTGGCCTTCAGAAATTTTGAGAAACCAGTCGTTGAATGGTACAAGGGCAAAAACAAAATCGAGAGTACAGGAAGACACGAATTCTCATTTGACGAACAATGCGGCACATACTCCTTGACCATCAATGATGTAACAATGAATGACGCTGGCATTTATAAATGCATTGTGTTGACTGAAGGACGTGAAATACCAATACGATGCGACTTGCGCATCAAAGAGAAAGAGTTCAGACCTAGATTTGTTGAAGACATGGATGAGGAACCGATCATATTCAAGAAAGGAAGACAAATAACAAAAAGGTACACAATTCTTGGATGCCCGCCTCCTTTTGTCACTTGGTACAAGAATGACGTACCCCTCTTTGACACAAAACGAATTGACATCAGATCGAGGGATGATTCATATCATCTCAGTATTCGTGAAGCAAGGGCAGAAGATTCCGGAACTTATAAATGCGAAGCATCAAACACTCAAGGGACAGCGTTCAGGACATTCGACTTCAAAGTAAAAGGTAAACATCTTCCAAATACAATAGAGCATTCGGGGTTTTAGCATAGAAATTAAACAAACTTGGGTTTTTCTTATCAAATTACAATTTAACAGAAATGATTTTGCAAGCAGAGGCTAAGAATAACAGATATTACAGATGGATGTAAATGAGCCAATAAGCATTGTATTGACCCAAATGTCTCACTTGGATGATTCCATAATGAAAGGAAAAGGAACATAGTATTGGAGGCTAAACTGTGATAACAGCTATTATCAAATGCAAAATGTTTTAGAACAGCGATTACTCAACTAATTTTTCTTTTCTTTTTACATAGCTCCCGAAGCAGAGATCCCTATTTTTGCAAAGGAATTAAAACCAGCATCAGTCGTTGAAGGTGACTATGCTAGCCTTACTTGTCAAGTGTCTGGCAAACCAAAACCCACAATTGCTTGGTACAAGGATGGCAGTCCTGTTCATTTTGACAAACGAATGAGAGTTGACTACGACGGAATCAAATGCTCGTTAAGAATTGCGGGTTGTGAACTTCACGATGAAGGAAACTACGAGTGCGTTGCCACTAACGACGCTGGAAAATCATCGAGCATTGCCATGCTTATTGTAAATTTAAAGAACACAAGACCAACTTGGAAGCGAAAGTTGGTGGATGTTGATGTTGTGGAAGGGCAGCAGGCTCGTTTTATCGCATGGATCAAAGGTCATCCAAATCCTAAAGTAGTGTGGTACAAAGGTGCCACAAAGATAACTGAAAGTCCAAAGTATCACCTCTTGGAACTTGATGAAGAAGGACGATACTGTCTGACTATAAACAATGCAGTTCTTGATGACGCTGTATCGTTCAAGTGTGTGGCAACTAATGAAGTGGGATCAACTTCGTCTCGAGCGATGTTAAACGTGAAGAAACGAGAATTTGCACCTGAGTTTGATGAGGAGGAGTCACCGAAACCAGTGATCGTCCAGGAAGGACAAGAAACAAGCATGACAGTTACTGTCCGTGGGTATCCTAAGCCAGATGTTACTTGGTATAAGGGTGGTTCTCTGTTGTATCAAAATAGGAGAATGGGAATGAAATCCCGTGGAGATACACACACGTTTGTTATTTACAGAGTCACTCCTAAAGATGCAGATACCTACAAATGCGAAGCTTATAACAGCCTTGGAAGGTCTTTTAGACTATTCGACCTAAATGTGAAAGGTAATAGTCAATAACGTTTAGTTTTTATCACTTAAACTTCAGCTATTGCCAACTGGGGTGTTTTTTATACTATATGGATCGCTTTAGACTATTTCACGTCTAGCATTTTTATTAACAGCAATACCAACAGTTTATCAGCATTCAAAACAAAATTTGCTCTTACAATGCTAAGACTATCTATTTTCACCTTGTTTTACAGCACCTGTGCCAGCTCATAAATGGGAACCACCAACATTTGAAACAAACTTGAAGCCTTTGAAAATCACCGAAGGTGGGGAAACGAAACTGGTGCTAAAAGTGAAAGGTGTTCCGGTTCCCGTAGTTAATTGGTTCAAGGACGAGGTGCCGGTCTCTCCAGATGAACGAGTGACAACATATTTTGATGGCACGGTCGCCATGCTAGTAGTACAAGATACGCGTCAGAGTGACAGAGGTATGTACAAGTGTTCTATTTCAAGTGATGCCGGATCCGCCTTTACAAGCGCTTCTTTAGACGTTGAAAGGAAGACAGGCTTTCCTGAAATTGTGGAAAAAATTAAAGAGGTGGAGGCATTTGAAACTGGAGAAGCGAAACTAGAAGTTCAAGTGACAGGTTACCCGAAACCGAGCGTCGAGTGGTACATCGGGAAAACAAAGATCTCTGATAGCGAGCGTTATCGTACAAGCGCCAGAAATGATCTGTATACCCTAAGTATAAGTGACCTGAAACAATCAGACAGTGGGCCTTACAAATGCATTGCCACCAATGACCATGGGTCAACTGGAGCTGTTCTTGATTTGACCGTCAAGGAAAAACTATTTGGCCCCTACTTTGTTGAGGAAGAAGGCGAGTGGACAAAAACCGGAAGGGAAGGAGGATTTGTGAATATCAGTTTTACTCTCAACGGAAATCCAAGACCTCACGTGGTTTGGTACAAAGATGGCATATTGTTGTACGACACTACCCGAGTTGACATCAGGTCACGCGGTGATGTCCAGTATGTTAACCTTTTCAATTTGACACCTGAGGACGCTGGGACTTATGTCTGTGAAGCTCGCAGTCGCATAGGAACAGCCTTTAGAAGTTGCATACTAAATATAAAAGGTGAGATCAGTATCTCATGCAAAAAGGTAGTTAATATGTGAACTAATTTTCTTTACTTCAAATGTATATGCGATGTTTCTTAAAGTAGTTTTGCGTTCATAGGTGCCGCCCCTAGTGGGGAAGAGGAAGAAAAGGTCACCAAACCAAAAGCTGTTCAGAAGCTCAGGAATATCGAAGCAGTAGAAGGCTGGAAAGTTCAGTTTGATGTTCGCATGAAATGCTATCCCCGACCAGTAGTAGAGTGGTACCGAGGAAAAACAAAAATCCTAAGTGGAGGGCGGTACCAGATCACCAAGATGGAAGATGAAGGACTGTATTCACTTATTATTAGTGACGTACAGCTTGACGATACAGGTTCATACAAATGTGTGGCATCGAACATCGCGGGAGATGCAACCTCTCGGGCAGAGCTCGTAGTAAAAGATAAAAAGCTCGCTCCTACGTTCTCTGATCAGGATTACCGTGGTCCTGTTACGGTTAGCGAAGGCCAAGAACTGAAACTCCATGTAAGATGTAAAGCCAAGCCATTGCCTGATATATCATGGTACAAAGATGGCATACGGTTGGAGGAAACTCGAAGGGTCAACATGCGATCGTTTGGTGACAGCCACTATTTTGTCATCCCAACAACAGAACTAAACGACACTGGATTGTACAAGTGCGAGGCAACTACAGAGCTTGGGACCTCATTCCAAACCTTCGATGTTCAAATAACAGGTATAGTTGAATTTTAAACTATTTTTCATTTGGTTTAGTTTCAAGGTTTAAGATGCTGCAGTTTGTGTTGAATTGCTGGCACTGTTTCGTACTATCGCTTTCGTTGGTGCCATTTATTTTAAAGGATCTTACTAACTATAAATCAAACGCATCATATGCTAAACTCGTGGATAGTTGCCTTTGCAAGCATGCTGTGATTTGGTAGCAATGTTGA
>JAABNW020143771.1:0-12649 GCA_015164035.2 Radianthus crispa | reverse complement strand
GGTGGTGGTGGTGGTGGTGGTGATGATGATGTTGATGCTGCTACTGCTGCTGCTGCTGATGATGATGGTGAAGAATGGTCCCTCGGGACACAGGGATCCCGACACTAATAACGGCTGCGAAGGAGACTATGTAATAGGGCAATTTTTCTTTTTCTAGTGTCTTCTAGGGCCAGGAGTTTCAGGTCTTGGACGGCACATCCCTCCCTTTTCCCGGTTCCATCAATGATAGATTATAAATGTATTAGTTTTTGAAATAGGAATCATCCATCTTTTTGTTGCGGTGAGCTTCAAATTCTATAAAAAAATTTTTTTTCTCGTGTGGGTTCAAAGTAATGAAAATAATGCATTGAGGAAACACTAAAATGAAGTTGATAAACACCGGAAAGGGACAGAAAAGGAAATCAGATAAAAGGAATGGAAAAAATGAAAAACGGAAATAAATGGGAACATGGGAATGAAGGAAATGAAAAAGAAATGAAAGGAAAGTGAACGAAAATAATACAAAAAGAATAAAAAGAATGGACATGACTGCATACCCCTAAAGTCTGCTAATCGTTGATCAATAAGGTTATAATTTATGACTAAAAGTTAAGGAATGAAGCCCAAAAGGCGATTGAATATCAACCAAGCATAGCATGTTTCTTACCATCAAGCGCATTAAGAATGTTTATTAGAAGAGATGTTGGTTACCATCCAGTCTATCAAACAGCAGTTAAAGCTACTTCTGTTCAAAATGTATATTCGATTTCAAGCCACGAACAACGAATTCTGCGAGTCACAAATGGTATCGTGATACTTGCCAACACTGCTTTTCACACGTAACATGCCGATCTAGTATTAGGTTTCTGAACTTGACCCAAGGACCAAGATAATTGTGGCGGGATAGGTTCGCGAATTGAATACCTCTTCAAGTATTGATGAGTATTGCCCGATAAGTGGCCTAATTAACTAGAACCACTTTAGCCACGTTGAAATAAAGGCACGAACATTTCCAGCCCTCACCAGAACTGAAAAAAGCCATCAGAACCCAAGTGTCTCGTCAGGATGTCGATGTATGCTGGTTTATTCTTCCTGGCTTGTACTGCTCCGCTCTTCTGCTGCGGTGCTGCCAAAAACATCTCGTTTGAAGATTGCGGTTCCAAGGCAGGCAAGATTGTAAGCATCGATATAACACCTTGCGATGATGAACCTTGTATTTTATACAAGGGAGAGAACGCTAACTGCACAATAACGTTTATTCCATATGAAGATGTGCCAAGAGCAACGTTAAATGTGGATGTCGTTGTGTCTGGCGTGAGAGTGCCTTTGAAGTCATGGCAAGCATGTGATCTTACGAAGTGTCCAATGGAGAAAAACAGGGAATCAAAAATAGTGTTTTCCCTTATGAGTAAAGAATATCCATCGATAAAATTAGTGTTAGCAATTGAGATGAGAGATCAGACACAACAAATGGTCTTTTGTGCCGAGTTCTCTGCAGAGATAAAGAACAAAGGTCTGCGAGAGGACTACGAGGGACAAAGAATGGGAGGAAGTGATGATTATGAAGCATGAGGATCATCAACACTAATATCAGCTTCATGATTTCATATAATATAAATGAACCCACGCTTCTCGGCTATTAGCCAAGTGACATCTCTCTGTGTATACTATTTAAACAACGGAATGAATGGAGATTGCACGACCGAAAAGGACTATGGTTTATAGTGAGTTTAGAGTGATAGATAATCCACTAGCAACGTTTTCCTTAGGTCTTTGATCCAGAAAATCCATAACATAATAAAAATAAATAATAATAATAATAATGATAATAACGGCTCTTCACTTCCTCTGCAAACACTCTCCAAATGACTGAAATATCGCTTATATTACTCAGAACGCCCTTCTTTCTTAGCTTCAATGATTCAACCTATTCAACCCGACAGCGATTTTTCAGTTAGGTATATACACCTAACGGACTACTTCAACAATACGCTGGTCATTTTGGAAAGGGGCAGATATAAAGTGATTTTATACAGTAACTGAGTCGATTAACATTCAATTCACCACGAGATAAGTTTTAAAGATATGACAAGATGAACGCCACCAAACTACAAATTTAGAACCGGTATTTTGGCGATAAGCAAATCGCAATGCATTATGGGGCGTCCAGGGGGCAAAGCAAAACAAAAATGTCGGATCATAAGGAGAGTTTCGTGTATTCGGGAATTCTTCTATTTCAGTATTGTTAAGCCTCTCTTTATTGATCGTTTTGTGATGAATTGGATGCTAATGGTACCAATACTGTAAAACATCATCGTGGTATTTATATCTGCCGTCTGTCAAAATGGCCGCCGTATCGTCGAAGTGGTCCATTGAAAAACCATGGTCATCTTGTGAAAAGGTCGATTCATCGAGATCGAATGGTATTCTGGGTAAACAGTTAATGAGGCTTATATTATGCATATTTAAGTTTGCAGCTCTTGAAATTGATTCACGTTACCGAACAAAGCATTTCTTCACTTCCCCTGAGGTTTGTCTCTTCCTACAAACCCTCTACAAATGACTAGAATATCACCTACCTAGAACACCCTTCGGTCTTACTTCAACCTTAGTCTAAATTTAGGTGTATCTACCAATGCAATATATCTTTATTGGTACTCGGCTAAGTTTGTCTTTGATAAATCTACAAATTTGATTTACGGGGGGAAAATCAACTATACAACGAGGATTCGGTCTATCGACAAGTCTGATGTATAATATCCGGTAGGTGATCACGAGTATTCCAAGTTCAAAAACATGTTATGACTTGTCCAGGAAAGCACGAGCCATCCCCGTCGTCAACCTCTGCATCAATCAAGGGTTTTACAAGGGCTGCCTTAAAGTGCACTTAAAGCTTTCGACAGTACTTTGTAAATCAGTTCTTCTCCATCAGATGCACAATAAGATGGTTTAATCATTTTGAACATGGACTGCGCGTTTTAGAGTTATAAGAGTTTGAAATATGTAACGTGACGTCATTTCGGGAAACGGTCTAAAAGCAATTTGTATTAAGGCATATGCTATTGAATCAACCAACTAAAATGTTAACAAAGACATATTGAAACTTGATTGCAATTTTCAATTTAAAAAAGGACAAAAAGTCACATGCATGTTTTTGTATATTAATGAATTCCCCAAATGACGTCACGTGTCATATTTCAAACTCTTGTAACTCCAAAACGCGCAGTCCATATTCAAAAATATTTAACCATCTTATTGTGCATCTAATGAAGAACTGATTTACAAAGTATTGTCGTACGTTATAGGTACACTTTAAGATGAAACTATAAACCTTAATTCACTAGGGTATTCCAAGTTAAGTCCGGATTGTTAGTTCAAAAGCATGTAATGACTTGTCCGTGACCTCTGTCATATCAGTCAAGGGTTTTACAAGGGCTTCCTTTATGTTAGAGAAAGCTGCTTAAGAACATACTTTACTCGAAAGAAAAAGAATAAACTCGTGTGCTCAGGCTTGGCGTCTTTTCGGTGCCTGGATATCCACGAGTACCAACGTTCAAGTAAATAATGCACACCTTTGACGATACAAACACTTACACAATCCCTGGGAATTTCACTGGAATGCATGAATTTTGTAAAATAGCTTGCCAAATTGAAGCCTGAGCAACAGAGAACTCGAAACTGGAGTAACTTTAAAAGATTTTACATATAAGGGACTTTGAACCCGAAAGGAGCAGTTTTGTATGAGCAAGCTCGTGCACAGGCGATCCAGTGAACGCTCTTTGTCTATTTGTTGGTTACATGCGGTTATACTTAGTAATAGACCTCTTTACCTTCGTAAATTGTCCATATCACATGTCATTCCCCTGAGAAATCATTTTTTGTTCAGATATTTGCACATTAAATAATCAGCTCTCAAGAGTACCATCACATGGTCTGAAATAGGCACAACAAACAACGAAGTTAAAGAGGTCTATTGACAGGTGTCAACCTATAATTAAAAGGGACTAGATTACAATATGATTAACTAAAGGAATATGAAATTAATAAGTCCCATTGAATATTGTAGCTAAGGAATCGCTACTGTGAAAATAATGATTTAAGCAAAGCTGAAATTTAAGTTAATAAATGAATATATCTTAGCTATGCATAAAATATTATAAGTAACTTTCTATCGTAAGACTCTTAAAGTGCATCTCAACCCTGAGACACTGTACTTTCAGTATTGATTCCACGAAGTAAATAGTTGAATGGTAAAAGATTTCTGCATCTCAAGGTTGCGTTATTCTTCCAATATGTTAATGCTGTGACGTCTACTAAGGCATCAATAAATATATACATCTTACACTGTAACTGGCTCAAACAAGCAGTAAGACGATATTACTATAATAGTCATTAGCTCCAGCTTTATTGTAAATTTGGTGTTTCAAAATAGCCAACACTTCTAATGTAAGTAAGCCAAATATGCTCGAAAGCAAGGGTAGACGTCACTTAGGTAGTAGTCGTGGAAGAAAAACCTTCACAACTTAACATTGAGATGAAGAAATCTTTTACCAGTCGACTATTTACTTCGTGTAGATTCGGGGGGTTAGGTGCACTGTTCAGGGTGTAACCATAGTTTTTGACACTAGAAGGCGGAGTTTCAAGCATGAATGCACAATAACTATGCCAAATTGCACTGGAAAAATTGTGTCTTCTCTTGATCATTGGAATTTCGACTTCCAACAAATTTCCATGATACTTCCAACAAAGTCCCAAAACGTTTCCATACCATGGAATTGTCCAAAAGGTTGGAAGTTGACTTCCAATAAATTTCCATACCATGGAATTGTCCAAAAGGTTGGAAGTTGACTTCCAACAAATTTCCATGCCATGGAAGTGTCCAAAAGGTTGGAAGTTGACTTGCAACAAATTTCCATGCCATAGAAGTGTCCAAAAGGTTGGAAGTAGCAAGGAAATTTGTTGGAAGTCGCAATGATTTCCACGATCTAGAGAGGACACGATTTTTCCAGTCATCTGTACATGCATTGAAATAGTATATCCACGTTAATGGCCTAAAATGTGATACGATTTTGAAGTGTTAAGATAAGACAACTCATCTCACTCACAAGACTTCCTGATGTCTCACTCATGGGAGATTAGAAAAATACATTTTGTTTGTCTCGTGTTTTATTCTGCTTTATACGCGTAACATTATTGATTCAACGTAACATGTTATGTCCGATCGATACACAAGGCCGGCTATATTTGGGGCGGGACAGGTTTGTGAATTTGTGGTTCACGTGATTCAGTGGCATGACCAAGGTGTCCCAGTAGCGCCTCGGAGTAGCCACGTCTATATAAAGGCACGGACATTTCCAGCCCTCACCAGAACTGACGAGCTCTATAACAAGAACGATTCTCGTCAGAATGTCGTTGTATGCTGGTTTATTCTTCCTGGCTTGTACTGCGCAGCTCTTCAGCTGCGGTGCTGCCAAAAACATCACGTTTAAAGATTGCGGTTCCAAGGCAGGCAAGATTGTAAGCATCGATATAACACCTTGCGATGTTGAACCTTGTATTTTATACAAGGGAGAGAACGCTAACTGCACAATAACGTTTATTCCATCGGAAGAAGTGACAGCGGCAATGTTAAAGGTGTATGGAATTATCTCTGGCATTAGAGTGCCTTGGAAGTCATGGCAAGCATGTGATCTTATGGAGTGCCCGGTTGAGAAAAACAAGGAGACGAAAATGGTGTTGTCCCTTATTGTGAAAAAGCAATACCCATCGTTGAAATTAGTGATAGAAATTGAGATGAAAGATCTGACACAACAAATGGTCTTCTGTGCTGAGTACTCTGCACAGATAAAAGACAAAGGTCTGCGAGATGACTACGAAGAACAAAAATGGGAAGAATTGATGAATCTGAAGCATGAGGATCATCAAGACCAACATTAACTTTATTTGATTCAGTTTCATATGATATAAATTAACCCGCGCTTTGCGGCTGTCGTCGCAATGGCATCTCTCTGCGTTTATCTTACCAATGCATTATATACTAGTTCTTATTAACCCAGTGTGAGGTCTGTAACATAAGTTATGGACCGAGTTTTTTTTCCACTGCCTTATTTGCCAAGCGCGTAGCGCGAGTGCCATAAATAGCCAGTGGGAAAAAGAGGACCCACAACCTACGGTACGGATCAAGCAAACGAGGTGATAATTTTGGTCCGTACCGTAAATTACGGACCACAAATCGACCAATCATATTGAATGAAATTGAATTTGCAATATAATAAGATTTTAAATTAGTACTCGGCTAAGTTTGTTTTTGATGAATCTACAATTTGATTTAAACAAGTTGATTGAAATCAACTATACAACGAGGATTCGGTCTATCGACAAGTCTGATGTATAATATCCGGTAGGTGATCACGAGTATTTCAAGTTCAAAAACGTGTTATAACTTGTCCAGGAAAGCATGAGCCATCACTGTCGTCAACCTGTGACCTTTGTCATCAATCAAGGGTTTTACAAGGGCTGCCTTACGAGAAAGCTGATTAAGACATCTTAGTCAAAAGTTATGAAAAGACGAAGTGAACTTTAGATTAACCAAAAGTCTGTCCTTTATCCATTGAAATGTTAGTCAGTGACGTAATCAGGGTTACTACGTCACACCCATAGGAATGTCCATTCAAGACAAATGACCATAATATCATTTTGATTAACGCAGTGGCCCATTATCTTGTAGTTACCCTAAAATCCATGAAACCAAAATAAGATTTAGTTTGCATGAAAAAAAAGTTAAAGATTATCGCTTGCTTGATGTTTTATTACATAATTTAGAACTAAACTACGGTGTTTTTTTTTTTTTTTTGCTGTGATGAAAATGTTTTAATGAATTAAACTACGACACCCTTTGTTATCATTCGGGTGAAACAAAGGACTCGAGTCTTTCAAATGTTCGTTATCAAGATCGCACCCATCGTTAAGTGGTCCTTAAAAATTTCAAGCCTGCACGAACTCTGAAGTCGGCTTGGTGGAGCACACCAAGAAAACACCACAAAAAGAACACCAAGAGACACAAAATTGGGCGCAAAATTGCTTGAGGGAGTGGGGTGGCTTGCACCTGCATCTATCCTCAGGATCCCCTACTCACCTCACTTTCATCACGAGTATGGTTCTAGTTCCACGAGAGCTAGTTAACAAGGTAATATCAGTTTGATTACTTACTTTGCTCATAGCACAAGGTATGAGAAAGTCTTTGAAGCTGAATTTCTGAAGGCCTACAGAGAACGAAAACAACACCACGGCTTAGAAACTGGATCTCAAATGGCTTCCAGTGTACTTGAGTCCTGCGATTTGGTAGTGAATGTGCTTTTATCTTGAACAATTATTTTTGATCAGTTGCGAGTCCCTGGAACACAGGCAACCCGTCCATGCGATTCTTTGCGCATCCATTGTGACAGCACCAGATGTGCGTGTATGTCAATGAGATGTAAATAAGACAACATGCACTGCCAACCCTTGCTTACAAAGAATACACACTCAATCCAAAAAACGTTGTCCGGACCAAAAGTACGAAGCTGATGACCGCAAAGCACAGTGGGACTTTTCATTTCTTTTATTTGATCAATTATCCATGATCAAACCAGACAGCTTCGCATCAAGATAACGAGTCCCAGTGTGCTTTGCGGTCGTCAGCTTCTTGCTTTCAGTCCGGACAACGTTTTTTGGATTATGTGTGTATCTCACTGCGGGCTTAATCGGAATTACACCTCTAACTATGTCATATTTTAAAATTTTTTGAACGGCCTAATAAAGTGGTACTTAATCAGGTGCAAGTTCCGTAGGCTCAGGGACTTTAATTCTAGACCTTTAGTCAGACTTCAAGCAGCCGTTGCTTGGATTTCAGTCCATGTGGGACGATATATTTCCAAAAAACTCGACTGGAAAGTGTTTTACTCACGTCCTTTCAAATATGGGCATTTCACTTGTTTTACTCCGACACAAGCATTGGCGATGCTGTTAGAAACCAGGATCTCACCGTTGAGGTACACCTTTGCGTAGCAAGAAACAGACAGTACATCGTCAACTGCAAAATAAGAAGAGGGATGGTCATTGGTTACGCAGTGCGGAATAAAAGACGACAAACGACTATGGGGAGCAACAAATGTTAACTGTCCACCGCCCATCAACCGACTGAACAAACAATCAACCGACCGATTAGTTTTATCCAAATAACTGATAACCAACCAAATAACCAACCCACCATTCACTAGTTACTGTCCCACTAACCCATAAACCATCCAGTCAATTAAGGGGAGGGCGCGTGTCTCCCTCGCTACGCCTTTGAGCTGATGATCTAACAGCACTCTTACCCGCCGGATCCGACATTGAAAGAAAAACATGCTCGATTCGAACTTCGGAATTCCCCTCCTTACGCAATTAACCTATTGCATACAAAAAAACAAGTACTTACTTAGAGTTAAGGATCCACTGACGAAAACTGGTTCTTGACAAGATGGTTTGTTCGGGGTCGCTTTGATAGACATTGTTGGGTCATATTCACCTGCGTGTACAACGATATAAGGAAGAAAATAGAGAATCGCAAGACTTTCTTTTAGTTAGCTAATTGGGAACTACCAGCTCAGCCAAGTGACCGAAAGAAACATTGTCTTTGGCTGACGCAACTTAGTTCTGTTCTCTGATTGGCTGAATTGTCCAGTTCACTTACACGACTGACTTGTACTTATAGGTCGACTTACTAAGGCAGCTAACAAGCCGTTGGTTCTTGAGATGAGGAGATTCGATTGGATTTGGCAGAGGAAACGATCCAGTGACGTGTTCACCGTTCAAGATAAGTAACCATGACAACGCGATGGCGTATCCCAAGACACAAAAGGTGAGCATCGTTCTGAAAGGTATAGAATCAATCACGATTATTTGAAAGCAAACATTAAAAAGTGCTTAAAGCTATGTATTTTTAGAGTAAGAAAGAAAAACACACGGAAATACCATGAAAATTAATATTATTAAGTTAAATTTGAGACCAACCGTCACATTCCGGTTTGTAACTGTTTTGATACGTAGGACAGTTGTACGAATCTCAGACGAAAACCTTTGCAAATGTACGGAAAAGGTTCAAGGTCATTCGGAAACCACTGGCATCGACATGAGTGAAAAACGAACTGCGCATGCTCGGATCTCAGTGCATTTACGATTCTCGTACCCAGAGCTACGCGGTTATGGAAGGTACGAAACCTCAGAGCTCTGGGTACAAGAATGCGAACGAACTAAAACTACAAATGAAAAGCAAAATATAGAGACCTTTCGGATTGGTGTACTGTATATTCGAAAGATTTATGATTATAACTCTCCAAGTGTAGTGAAAATTATCCACTGTTGCTGCCGTTGAAATTTCCATGGTTTAATTTTTTTCAGTATATAGCGTTAGCTCGTTGGCTTGGGAAAAATAGAATGAGAATCATTTGTTTATGCAGAAAATTTGATTTTCGGGTGAAGGGATTAATTTTGCTTATAATCAAACCCTTATTTCCTGTCGACCAAACCTAGTACACTTCTCGACAGTCGTTTGAAAACATTTCAGTGTTTTATATCAAATAAAAAACGCGCGAGAACTAAGTCATCATTATCAACAATAATAATGGCTAATATCGCACATCATTGCTTTTCATTGTGCTTTTGTTATGAGGACATAGCAAGGGAGGGATAGCAAAACACTCAATGCTTGATAGTAGTACTACACACAATACCAAGGAATGGATAGCTGGTATAGTCACTTACTTTGCAAGTATTCTGTAGTGGATAAAAGGCGGCCGGCCTTGTTGGGTGAACCTAACCTCGGTGGAAAACAGGAATTTCGATTCCCTAATGAAACTATTCACTAACAATGAAGGTTATTTGTGGCTGTGCTACGTAATATTCACTTTCATTTTAGTATAACGAAATGTTTGGTGACAAGACAAACAAACAACACTTACCTGAAACAGAAATTGTTATATTTTCTTTAGAAACGTGCACCACGGAATACCACGAATTTTGCGAGTCACACATGGCATTGCCTATAACTTGCCAGCCACAATATTAATCCTGCTTAATTTTACACGTATTACACACGTTTTGTAGTTCTATTATTATTGGGTTCCTGATTGGCGACCCAAGGTCGACTATACTTCCGGCGGGATAGGTTCACTAATCTCTGGTTCACGTGATAAGTGGTCTGACTAAGTAGGCGAGGTGGCCCAGTAGCGCCTCAGCGTAGCTACGTCTCATAAAGGCACGAATATTTCCAGCCCTCACCAGAATTGAAAAAAGCCCCATCAGAACCGAAGTCTCTCGTCAGAATGTCGATGTATGCTGGTTTATTCTTCCTGGCTTGTACTGCGCAGTTCTTCTGCTGCGGTGCTGCCAAAAACATCTCGTTTGAAGATTGCGGTTCCAAGGTAGGCAAGATTGTAAGCATCGATGTAACACCTTGCGATGTTGAACCTTGTATTTTATACAAGGGAGAGAACGCTACCTGCACAATAACGTTTATTCCATATGAAGAGGTGCCAACGGCATCACTGTTAAGGGTGTACGGGATTATATCTAGTGTGAAACTGCTTTGGAAGTCATTTAAGTTGTGTGATGTTACCAAATGCCCAGTTGAGAAAAACAAAGAGACGAAAATAGTGTTGTCCCTTATTGTGGGAAAACAGTACCCATCGTTGAAATTAGTGATAGATATGGAGATGAAAGATCAGACACAACAAATGGTCATTTGTGCCGAGTTCTCTGCAGAGATAAAGAACAAAGGTCTGCGAGGGGACTACGAGGACAAAGAAAGGGAGGAAGTGATGATTATGAAGCATGAGGATCATCAACACTAACTTCGTTTCATATGATATCCACGCTTCGTGGCTGTTGGTCAAGTACAACTCTCAGCTGTGTATCTACCAATGCAATATATCTTTATTAGTACTCGGCTAAGCTTGCTTCTGATAAACCTACAATTTGATTTACGGGGGGGAAATCAACTATACAACGAGGATTTTCGGTCTATCGACAAGTCTGATATATAATATCCGGTAGGTGATCACGAGTATTCCAAGTTCAAAAACGTGTTATGACTTGTCCAGGAAAGCATGAGCCATCACTGTCGTTACCCAGAGGTCGTCACCGTATCCTCTGTCATCAATCAAGGGTTTTATTTTACAATGGCTGTCTTACGAGAAAAAGAATAGAAAAGGCGGAATAAATACATAGATCGCTGTCATGCGTGAGGGACCAGCCAATCAAAGGCCAGTGGAATCTTGAACGTCCGACAAACAAACTCGAATTCATACAAATTTTTAGTTTTCATTTCTTTTCTCAAGATACCTTTAGAATGCATTTACTCGAAGACAGAAAACTACAATTTTCAGCATCGGTTTCTGTTCCACCTTGAAAAATACATTTTAACTTGTCAGACGTAGCAACAGTAACTAAGGAGGTGGAACAATGGTCAGAGATGTATGTAGAAATAATACTTTACTTTAGATTAACGCATGAGCTGTAGGACTTACCTTTCGTAAATGTCTTCAATAAAGGTCGTTCAAAATCATCCAGACGATAAAATCATGAATAATCAACCATAAACGATCGTTTGGATGGCGGCTTCTGTGTACCTTGTACGATGTAACTGGGCCGGCTATAAAGCCTCGGACTCGGCTCAGGCTCGGTTCAGATTCCTAACCCGGGTTTGGGATCCCGAGCCGAGTCCGAACCTGAGGCTTTGTAGCCTGGCCAGTGATATCGTCCACAATGAGCACCCAGAAGCTTTCGAATGATCGTTAACGGTTGATTATTCATGTTTTTATCGTCTGGATGATTTCGAATGCCCTCAAGAGAAGGTACGTTTATTATTGGGGGGAGGAGGAGGGCTGGAGCCACAGAGGGGAGGGTCATCAGTCCTTCCTACCCCCCCCCCCATAACAAACGTACCTTCCCCAATTGAACACATTATGAAAGGTCAGCACAAAAGGTAATAAAACAGACTTTAAGTGATTTGACTTTAATTGTCGTTTATTGGGGTTACCTAAGACCAGGAACACAAGCTCCCCTGTAGCTCATGATTAATGAAGAATAAGCCTTTTATCCAGTGACACGTTAGCCAGTGACGTAATCAGGGTTACTACGTCACACCCATTGGAATGTCCATTGAAGACAACCGACCATTTTGTTATTTTGATTAACGCAGTGGCCCATTAGCTTGTAGTAACCCTAAAATCAATGCAACCAAAATAAGAAGATTTTTTTTGCTTGCTATTCCAGTCAATGCGCAAATACAAGATTTTCGCTCGCTTGATCATCGGTTTAGAACTTTAACATCACGTTCGATTGTAATATTTCAGTAAAGAGTACCATTTTCTTTGCTCTAGTTCTACTATCAGAGCTCTTTCACTGTCCTCCAAGGGGAGGTTTTTTGGGTGAAACTAATGACTTGGGTCTGGGATGCATTAACTAGTCCTCGTCCCTGGATGGAAGATTTTTCAGGGGGAGGCAGGCAGGGAGGGACGGCAATCCGATCCGCGGGTCCGACAAAACCAATCATATAGTAAAGCAATAGAAGATTGTTTCTATGACTCTACCGGTGTAATCTTAATTCAGATAAAATATCAAAAGATGGAAAATTGTTCTCCATTTTCCT
>JAABNW020143660.1:0-12656 GCA_015164035.2 Radianthus crispa | reverse complement strand
AGAAGGAGAAGGAGAAGGAGAAGGAGAAGGAGAAGGAGAAGGAGAAGGAGAAGGAGAAGGAGAAGGAGAGGGAGAAGGAGAAGGAGAAGACTTGAAGACTAAAGAGACAAAAACTTTAAAAGTTCAGAAATTCAATGTTTTAAAAGACAGTTCAAACTTTTAGACGAAAATCTTAGTGCCGGCTTTGATGTATCGGTAAACCCGGATTTGATCTAGTCCAGCATTACAAAACTAAACACCAAATAGTAGCACATGATTCCAACCAATGCTCCGACTAATTCTGTTAGAACAAATTCACATTTTGACACTTTTCCAGTCTCGTAAAAGATCAAGGGCGGAACCAGGGGGAGGAGGCAAGGGGGGTCTTCCCATCCTTTACCCCCTTTGCGCCCCACAAAATCTTTTATGTTTTGAATGTTAGACACCCCCTTCCCCAACTGGTTACTTGCAAAATTTGGCCAAGCCCCCTCCCCCTAAATCTTTTACTGGATCCAAAAATTGGATGGATTCTTGAAGATAGCGATTTCACTTGTCAAAATTTTGAGACAGTTTATTAAACTGAAGGTGCCCTTGGGGTACCAGACGATGTGGGGTTGGCAGT
The DNA here is from genome assembly GCA_015164035.2 of Radianthus crispa. Classification (NCBI taxonomy): domain Eukaryota; kingdom Metazoa; phylum Cnidaria; class Anthozoa; order Actiniaria; family Stichodactylidae; genus Radianthus; species Radianthus crispa. The sequence goes on along the minus strand of JAABNW020143660.1, from coordinate 12,055 downwards.
GCAATGTGGGATTTCTTACCTTCTATATAAATTCAAATTCCAATGAATTTTTTAAGTAAATCCCCACACACTTGCACGAGAGTGTCTTTTCTGTTAAGATTGGAGTTTTATCGTAAGATACAATTGTTAGAGAACGCCTATTCTTTAATTTAGTTAGTATTCATATCTATAAATAAAGTTCTAAAGGCATGAGCTAAAAAGCACGGTGATAGTATTCCTATCTATACATCACGTTCTGTAGGTATAAGCTAATCAAAGGCAATAGCCAGATAATTTGATCGACAGTAGCAAAACCTGCCCCAGACCTGCCCCCCTTAGTAGGTGGCAGTGGGACGAATTTGGGGCACTTTTCAAAATATTTAATCGTAAATTTCTCATCGAAGTGACTCTCGTGTCCAGGCAGGCGACCCCAATCAGAATCAGAGCACTGAGATGACTCAAGTCGAAATATTGCGTTGCTCTCCTTATCGAACCAAAAACAATTAATCCGTTGCGTGACGACGTCACGCAGTAACACATAGTTACCGAATTTCCATGCCTTTCCGATGCAAGAAAATGTTAGGTCTTTCTTTATGCAGCTTTGAGAGTAGGAGAATTTCAGGGAAGTCATGGCTTGTGTTGATTCCGGGCATCCAAAATGCATCCAAGAAGTGCTGTTTGTACATAGACTGGACTCGGTACCAGCGACCACTGCCAACAGGACATGCCTACTGTTCAGCATCAGAGAGCATTTTGACATTGCTCGAGCAGGAAGTTTCTCCCTATGAATGACCTTCTCAATATTCCTTCCCCAGTAAGGGTAGGGATCCCGCTCGTATAAATATGGCATTTTACAAAATCGTTTTAAAATTTCATGCTTGTAAAAGTCTTCCGGAGATCTGCCATCATTCACTAAAGGCTCACTCTGCGAGAGGCGATATACTAAGGCGTGTTTGTTGACTGTACTTGTGATCCCAAGCCTGGTGATCCTTGGCCTGCAGCCATTATCAAACCGGCTTAAAATCGCATAATCATCGTAGTAAAACCTCACCTGCCCTTGACCGAGCCAGCGGTCACCTTCAGGTCCAAAACCACAAATAGATTGGTGCCCTTGATTGAAAGGAAAGCGTTCTTTACACTCAAAAGACCCATAAGGACTTATACTAATATTGCCACCCTCTATTAGGATCTTTTTCCTGCCCTGGTGTGTCGATTGCTCTAACCATGTCCCTTGCATCTCATTTGGAAACTGGCACCTCCCGTCAAGATCAAACTTCGAGATGTAAGGTGTCTTTCTTCGTCGAATACGCAGCGTGAGCACGTCATCATTCTTTCCCAATTGTTCTCCATCACTGACAAGTCCTTTACAAATCGGCTGGTTGAATATTGTTAATATGAATTCATCCTCAAGACCAGAGGTCATCTTGAACCTTACGCATTGTATACTGGCCGTTTCCTCGTAATTCGGAAGCCAGCGATCGCGTCGAACAGTCACAAAATATGTAAAACCACCATCTTGCCATGCCTTGCCGATGCAGCGTAGATTGAGCTCCTGAGGGTATCGGTTGCCAATGTCGGGGCTTGTACAGTTATGACCTTTTCCAAAGTCAATGTAAAGACCCTCTTTGCTCAGACAATCTGATTCGAACACTCCAAACGATCTATGCGAATAAGTACAAGTTCTTTGGTTCTGGGCGTCGTAGATATGTATTATTTCATAGGAGCCTCTTAATTCCAAAGGGCAGTCTAGAATCCCATAATGGTCTGATATAAGTAGGTCCTCTTGTAACACTAGTTTGTTGTCTTGGCAGACCACATCCTTTAATCTTCTTTTCCAACTTCCCAACTCGTATTGAATAACAGTCTCACTTCTTTTTAAAAAGCGAATACACGAAAATGTCTCATTGGTATCCTGTTTTTCTGCTACCATTTCTTTCTTGGATATCATAAAAGTGTTACTTGCCAAACCTCTATTTGTAACACACTTTAAGATACTGTGAGTTTTGCGGCCAAGGGGCTGAAATTTCCTCGCGTCGAAAATACTGTGCTTTACAATAATCGTCGAGTTGACCACGGTCCATGTCCATTCTGAGGTTCCCCGAAGTCCTCGAAACTTGGACGGTGGCGAAAGGTTCTGCCATCGAGGCAAAGCTAATCTCTTACCAAGGTGCCATTCGCAGATTTTAACCGTCGAACCAGTACAGTTCGTTTGGAGAAAGTTTGGCAACACACAGGATAATGGTACCGTCGTCAGCAAAGGAGATGATGTTGTATTTGTGATGTTTAGTGCTGTGTTGTTCGATGTAGAGATGTTTGCCAGTAGAACCCAAGCTAGGTAAAACCAGAATGTCGAAGCTGTCCCGACGGTCATAGTATTAAAACCCATTGTAGGTCGCTATCTGCTCGCGTGAACCGACTAGTTGGCATTGTCGAGGGAACCGAGGGAAAAACAACGAAATTACTGTCCGTAGAACAGTTCGTTCAGTTAAGCGTGCATAACAAGTAGGCTAATAGGTTTAAATTAGAATTTCAAATAGTGACACTTATACATGAAACCAACGATCACTGATGTCACAAGATGGCGACATCGTGACTGCTCCCCGCGAGCCAACCAATGATGTACGTCCATCAACCGGTGAACAATCTAAAGTTGATTATTACAATGCGACCGAGACTTGCCCCTATTAGGACTTACATAAGTCGAGGTCTTTGTTGTTGGCTTATGTTGTAACTCTAGCTATTCAAACGTTCAGGTGTTTGTAGTGGTCCATGACAATAGACGCTATAACCTTCGTTATGCAATTCCATGGCAGACAGGTCAGGTGGAAAAAGACATCGGCTTTTGACACTATCGCGTCGCTACATGAAAGATGCGAATATAGAACGCCTTCGGAAATAAAAACGATTCTCTAATTACGCTATAAACCACATTCTCATTAACAGTTAATGATAATGATAGTTTAAAAGGATTATTGACACTGGTACTCAGTATCAGAATTTTGGACTCCATTTTGTCATCATAGCTGAAAAGACAGGGCTAGAGTGTTTATTTATGTTTCTGCCGAGACGCGTCAGAGTACAACTTCCGTATACCGGTATCGGTCAGATTAGACAAGAATTATTAAATATTGAATGATAAGTTGATTATTATAGTAGAAGCCACGCTGTCTGTGTGCTTATATTTTGTGGTGCAGAATATGACATTTCTTCTGATCCAAGTACAAATTGCCATTTAGCTCCGGATTTATCAACAATATTTTAAAATCCTATGAACTAAGCTCATAAATAGCTTTTTAACTTACCTTGGTATCAACCTTTTTATGTAACAATAAAGAAATGGCTATATATATCAAAGAAAAAAAAGCATTGCAAATGAAACTCTAAAATCAGTTTCATCATTTGATTGATTTTCCAAGTCGACCTACAATCGATAAAAATATTTTCAACTATTGAAATGGCTCACTTCATCTTTAAGCTACTTCAACGTTTTAACGAGCCAATAAAAATTAAAGCTATGCCGGGTTGGCAAAAGCTGAGACTTTAAAGCTTGTTATTATCTATTAGAATTTGAACAACAATCAAGTGGGAAGGAGTTTGTGGTAAGGTAGTAAGTTGTGAAAAATTCATGCCCAGCTCAGTTACATGCCTCATTTTGTTTTATTTTCATGAGCAATTTCATAACAAGTTGACTATTATTGCACTCATGCTAAATACTTTGAAGGCCAGCTGTTCTCCTCGATAATCTTGAAGAACATCTATGTCTTTCGTCTTCAAGATGGGCAAGATAATCCGTCATATGTCAAAATTGACTAATATGATCTATGAATAATTGATGATTAATAACTGTATGTATATAATAAATGCAGAACGACAGTGCCGAATTAAATGAATTTCATAATGAAGAATGCTTTTGTCAATAGACAAATTTTTCATTGAGATGTATATGGCTTTGCTTATTCGTTTTGACATTTCGTTAAATTCTTTTAACCATTTACGCACAAGTTGTAGTTAACTGAAGAGGTCCGAAAGGACGAAACATGTTTTAACTGAACTAAATGAAGTCTTGTGCGTAAATGGTTAATAGTTAAAAGAATTTAACAAAATGTCAAAACGAATAAGAATGCTTTTATTTTCCTTTCGTACCTAGGGTCGCCACATTTCAAATACAAGCAACTCCTCTTATCATTTCTTTTCGGTTCTTTCTGCTTTCTCTCCCTCTCTGCTTTGTCCCTTTCAGTTTTAAATTGGTCAAGCATTCCTCGAAGTATGAAGTTTTTGTTTAGCGTTTGCGCATGAAAGAAAAAACCCAAACGAAGAGTCTTATCCCAAGCCAATGACATGCGTGTGGTCTGAAATGAGAAAAGTAAGCCCAAACCGAGTAGGTCTATTCTAATAACACCTTTGAACTTCCTCCCTTCTGTGACTGCCCGCTCATTCCGTGACACGAATCGGTTCAAGTCCAAAATACGACGTTCACACCCACTTGAGTAACAATTGTGAAGCTAAAAGCGTTTGTGAGTTGATCACAATAGACCTTTGAGAGGCTCCAACATACCACAGTCAACATCCCGCAAGTACAATATTATAGCTATTATCTATATGAAAATATAAGCCAAATATTGTGCTGATTCATACAATTTATACATGACAACATGAAACCGCTGCAAACTGATTATCTGATCTCTGAGGCGTTATTTGTAGCGCGGCATATGCTGCTTGATCATGTGGTCGCATCCCCACTTGACAATCCCTGACGAAATTTGAAAGTTACTTAGCAAGTCCATGTTCTCGGAATATTGACCACCTATAAACCTCAACCGCCTGTCATACACGTTTTATTCCCTTGAGTATTATTTCTTTTTGGTGTCACCCTTGAACTCTGCATTTGGCCAGAAAAAAGAGATTTTTTAGAGAAAATGAATTGATTGCACATTGTTTTCAGTTACCATTTTAAGTCTGCGCGGCGGTCACTGAAATTACGCTTAAATGCCATGGCAAGCGTCTTTGAATAACAATCTCCAACACTGCATGTTGCTTCTTGACAGTCCTTGACGCAGGCCGGTCTTAGGGTAATATCTTAATAGCTTCCATGAAGCACTACTTTGAAGCAAAGGCGACTCTTAACTCAAGTATTCCTGATATTTCTATTCTTTTTTATTGTAGCAAGTTCTTCTTTTACAGATGCCATTATCAACAATAAGCGAACCAATATCGTAAATAATTTGTGTATAAATACGGGTAGTACATAGCATAGCAATTCAATAGAGGTAAGAAGGGAGCGTTCCGTGGAGCCACAACTATACGTTTTCTGCATCAAACTTTTGCGCTGCTTTTGTGCGAAGATAGTGTCAGGTAACGGTAAGACCTTGAATTCGAAGCTTGAATCCCCGTTCGAATACGGAAGGTAAATTTCATTTAAATTCTATCAACTAGGAGATTTGCCTTTCCATTTATGTTCTTATCAAGTATGAGATGAAATTCAGTTTGTGAAAGATTTTGGACAAAACGTCGTCTCTAAAATTCATTTTTCGTGCAAAGGGTTATTAAACGCGTTCTCAGGTGGCTTCTAAGTGCAAATCTTCCATCTGAAAATTGTTCCTTTTTTCATATTTTCAGTTTTGATTGTCAAAATGAACCTCAAGATCCCGTTGTTGGTGCAGTTACTTATCCTCGTGGCCACAGCGACCCGTGAATCCCTCGAGAATCCCGAAGATTCCGAGACTGTGGATCTAGAGGACGAAAGTGAAGGGGAACAACAAGATGAACAGCTTGAAGAAAACGAGCTGTTTCTTCCTCGGCTCGATCCTTCAGATTGTCAGTTCCAGGATATCAAGAAGTGCAATCAGAAGTTCAAGAGTTCGTTTCAGACGAGGACAGGAACTACAAGGAATGAAATGCAACTCTACTGTAATGGCATGCAGGTAAGCATATGGTAACCTTCCATAATTTCCCTTCTGTAAACCTCCCAGCTGATATTCGTACGTAGAGAAGCAATACATGCCTGCCTAAGGCCAAACGAAACTATAAGTTTAGGTTTTTGATTTCATAACACATTTGTTTTATCCAGTTGTTCATGAACTGCCTTGAGGCGTCAACCTGCCAGGGACCGTTCATTGACAAGAACAGATATGTGGTGCTTCAACACGGAATGATGGATAAGAAAGCCAACTTGTGCCCCAACCACGCCTATGCTAAACTGATTGCTAAGGTTAAAGGTAAGTCTCGCCTTCCTTTGTTCCTGATTTCAACTCCTGAGGTATCCTCCTTAGTTTACCATGTTTACTTATGCAAATTTCATCACTTTCAATAGCCATCAGGATGAAACATCTTTTCATCGACGACATTGGTGAGTTTTGCCAAGATTTGTCATGGTAACTGTTTTTTTTTGTTGACAGAAGGAATTTCCTTCAAATTGTTGATGGATTTTCCGATTCTTTGACTACAGGTGCCGAAAACGCGAGCGATTGCTCCATCAAAGTACACAAAAAGTGCGTCAAAGTCTTCACAAGAAACATGGAAAGGAACTCCAACATGTGCCAAGACGTCCAGTCATTCCTGACCTGCTACGAGCAGGAGTCTCCCAAGTGTAGGGCCAAGATTACACAGCACTTTGCTCATCTCTGCAGCCAACTAGGTGATCAAATGCTGAAAGCCAGCGAAAAGCATCGAGGCTTGATGTGCTGAGATATCAACTATAAACTAGTATAACTACTATATGCTGAGTTAACTCTGTTGGTTGAGGGAAAGGTTGGTAAAGTTTGGATTACAGTGGATTGCAGGATTGTAACAGTCCCAAAATGCACTGCAAAGCCAACTTCACCTGCTTAGTCCTTTACCTCCAATCTTACAATAGTTGACAAATCTCGCTGATGTAATGATATATAGTGGAAAGCGAATTATATTAGAGAAAGAAAGAAAATTGTTGTAGTACAGTCAGGATAAGAATGTCACCGTTTCTCGGTTTTAGAAGCAAAAGAGAGAAAAGCGCACTGGACCTGATACTAGCCTTCTCTTTAATAACAAACAGCAAAGAGTTTGAAAATGTGAACAAGCAAGCTTAGAAGTTTAACAAATAAACAAAACTGTGGTCAAAATTGAAAAGCCCTATTGCTTGGTTATGAGCGATAAATGAAATGTGAATTTGGTGGACACCTCACACTTTCCCTGTCTGCGCCGACAAAGCGATGGTGCAATTTGTGACCACAATTATCATGAGGATCTAAAGAAACATAATCTAAATAGATGCAAAAAATGTATGAAAACGTTAGGTAATCATGGTGTCTTGGGAGTATAATACAGGAGGTATTTTATATGGTCTAGGAACCCTATTGTTTTCTTCGACATCTTTTCATTTGCATCTTCCCGCCATAAAAACGCTCCCACCACTCACCTAACTTGCTAATTAAACTCCCCCGTTTCTTAGGGATTGAAAGGATCACTAATAAAATGTGGTAATTTTTTTCTCACATGCATAAACATATTCTTCTATAAGAAATACCCTTAAAGCATTTTTACTTGCTTTAAACACGTATTGTGTTCAGATACATGTAAAGAATTCTTGAAGATATAAACTGTAATAATTATGCAGTGATTGCTGGAGCATAAAGCATAACTTGCATTGAGTCAACAAAAAGGCGACTATCATAAGGAGAATTATCTACAAGAACTACGATGCTTTTATAATCTCTGTGTGCTCTAGGAAATTCTCTAGGAAACAGGGTAAGTCATACTGTATTCTGAAAACTATACTGCAAGCGAAGACGTAATATTTTAACTGACTTTGCAACACCTTCAAAATCTTTTAGTCCCCTGCTGTTTGAAGTCCCCAGTTCCAGACTTTGGAAGAAGGAATGAGCGGCAACTTATAAGCTTAAAAGAACCTGTTACCGATTCAATATAGAATCATAACATTTAAAACTTACCAAAATGAATGGAATTACATGTGCCTGGCAAAGGTTTAACTTTCGTGTTTGTAATATATTTCAGGTCTTCCTGAGCTTTCTTCAATGTGCAGTCGTATTTATCGGTATGCAAATTTCGTATTCTTCAGAACTTTATGAAAAACAGTTGTAATATTAGGTAAAAACTTACCACCAGGGCGAATTTTTCATCCTAAATGAAGCATCAATGAAATTATAAAGCGCTATATATAAAACTCTCACTCTCCACATAGTTCCAGGTATACGTGGCGCGGGAAACCAACGGATGATGTAGAAGTAAGAGAACGGTGCCGCCATTTGATTCTAAGCTCTTAGATGCCATACTTTTTGAATTTTACAAAAATATCATCACTGTCCTCTTCTTCTAAACAAACAATGTCTGTGGTCTCTTACCATGGCGAGTACTATTTTTCGGTTAACTCCCAGAAATAATAAATATATTTTTGTTCTACCACAGTCTGCTAGGAGATGAACAAAATCAAGACTTATCTGACGGATAAGCTTTCCAACACAGTCAAGAGTTATGAAGAAGAATTATCGGAGAGGTTTGACCTGCCTGATACTCTGGAATCTGCGTTAGGGATGACAGATGACGATGAAGAATCCGCATCGGACAAGGAAACTAAACCCATTCCTCTTGAAGACGATGACTTGTTGAGCCAAGAGAAGAGAGTAGACTTTGTGCTTGTGGCTATAAAGAGTTCCGGTGATCAAGACAAAGAAGAAGAGAATGAGAAAAAGAGGAGGTGTTTTGAGAAGAACCTTCACGATAATGGGCTCTTGTTACAACATGTCCAGCCTACAATGCCAGATGGGGTATGGTAACTTTGCTTGCGCCTTGGACGAGGGCGTTCTGGAATAGGGCTCTTTCACACGGGTGATTTTGGCGGCGCTTTTGGGTACGATTTCGGCGGCGATTTTGACCCTTAGTAAAAAATGGTAAAGAATTGCTCGAAAGAATTTATTCACGAAACCAATGTTTTTCTAAACAAATGTATGTTTAAAAGTATAAGTTGAAATTCGTAATATTTTTGAAAATCGCAGTCAAAATCGCCGCAAAAATCACCCTTGTGAACGAGCCTTAACGAATCCCATTAGCTATCGATCCAGCTGGTTTTGACCATTTCCATTATCCCAGCTCCCATTTTCCTCTCGGAAGTAAATTTTATAAGTTTGTTAAATCTAAACCTTTTTTATTAATTTGCTTAAAAAATTACAAAAACATTTATAAAGCTAAAATAACGATCCCATAATTCGCTAAAATAATACTATTTAAGATCAGAAAAAATCTGCTGAAATGAGTTCAGAACTCTTAATTTTCAAAGGTGTGATGTTTATAATATGCAGAGTTCTAATGTCCCATAGAATAACGTTATAAATATGGATATATATTTTAAACTGGAAGCGCACTGGGTTCACAATGGTAAAATCAAGTCCCTTGTGGGTTCAGTGGACGGTTCACCAAGCGTCGGTCGATGGTGCCAACCTTACTTGTCTGTTTTTGTAGCAACAATGGGCTGGATATACAGAGAGTCTTGGAGGATCTCTCTACCAGGCAGCCAAAGGAAAGAACATAAAAGCAGTAGGGAGTGGTCTTCGAGAAATGTTGGGAAAAGCTTTCACGCGTTTAAAAAACATGTGCATTAAAAAGGCTGAAGAAGAGACAGGAGTTGATAACCAATTACAAATGGAAGACGACGAGGAAGACAACAAGGCCATGGTAACATTAGTCGTAATTACAAATGAATTGATAAATCGGAATAATAATTTTCTGTTATATACTGTTTTCTGGTTGTATACGTTGCCCTTTGTGTTATGAGCCACAACCTAATCACACCTAAAACTACAGCCTTCTTAAAACCTAAAGTTTTCAGTTATTTACCCTACATGAACTACGGCCTGGAATAAAAGCAGAATCCTAGTCAGAAATCCTTTTAATTTACACGAAAATCGGGAAAAATTCTGTATAAGTCCTTTTGGTTCTGTATAAGTCCTAGGAATAATTTCACACTAACTACACTACACTACCGTACGCTGTGTGAGAAAGGTCTTTGTAGATATATAGGACGGTGATGGAGACTTTAAGAAGGATGATGACACACTCCTTTTGCTTCATTGAGGTGTTATCGATTATCCTCATCGATTATTTTTCCCTTTCCAGAAACCCGAAGTGATCTACACCTTGATTCACGCTCCATTCGAAACTCTAGCCAAGTGTGCAGAAGCAATGATGCTCCGAGTGCCCATACGAGAACCCGACGAAGACACGAGACCTTCACGACAAGGCACTACGTCTTTTAAATGGTGGAACGTGTTCAAGATTGGCAACCCTTCGGTGCGAGAGGAGAAACGGTACATTACTGCGTTCTTTAAACGGGATAAACTGGACCAGTACCTGTGTAAAGACAAGGAAAAAATGTTTGGCGGAGTTGATCGAAGTCGTATGGTTTTCCGACTTCTTAAATCAGCGTACTTCTCGACAGAACCGGAAGACTTTGGGATAAAGCGCCTCCTTCACGAAAACATATACGACGATGCTTACAGTCTCCACGACGGAGACGTCGATATATTGTCGTTCGCCGACGAACCTCTGAAGAATGATCGCCAAAGACTCGTACGTGACTGGGCCTCTTTTAGCCGATGGTACAAGTATCAACCGTTGAATTCCATCAAGAGTTATTTCGGGACGAGGGTAGCGATGTACTTCGCGTGGTTAGGGACATATACTATGATGTTGGTCAGCGCTTCTATTGTGGGAACCATCTGCTTCTTCGGTGGTTTTCTAACAATCAACGGCTTTATTCCCGCACAGGATATCTGCAACAAAAACTACAGTAAGCTATTCTACATGTGTCCGCTGTGCGATAGGAATTGCAGTTTCTGGTCCTTGACTACTAGTTGTCAGTACGCGCGCTATTCTCACGCCTTTGATTACCAGGGAACAGTTTTCTTTGCTGTCTTCATGTCGTTTTGGTGTGTGGTGTTTTTGGAAGTCTGGAAGCGAAAACAGGTAAGCAATATTATAGCTAGTCGTGTGACGTGTAGCCCGAGTTTAGCTCATTCTAACCAGCAGGTTTAAGATCGTGGGCAAACAAACAATAGAAATGGCTGGTTTTACTTGCTTTGCGCCAAGAATTCAACATTGCAAGAAAAACCAAATTTGACAAGGAATGGATCAGATTTGCTGCTCCTTCACCAGTTCTCAAGGCCTTTGTTTTCGAGTTTTTAATCTTCTTATTTTGGTGCAGATCAGTCTAGCATATGAGTGGGACATGATGCATTTTGAAGAAGATTTCGAGCCACCAAGACCAGCGTTCATAGCGACCGTCAAACAAAAGCGTCCCAACCCAGTGACAGGTATAATGGAGCCGTACATACCAAGGAGGGTCAGAGCAGGAAGATACATGGTGGCAACAGTTGCTATCACTATGATGATCTTGTTGGTGCTTGCCTCGGTCTTTGGGGTGGTGGTGTACAGAGCGATCGTAATCGCGGTCATGGCAGCAAGTCCTAACAAGAACCTCCAAGGCAGTGGACGTCTTTACACCTCACTCACATCTGCGCTGTTAAATTTGCTGTCTATTAATGTGTTGAGTAAGGTACGAGAGTTTTCCCTTTCTCTCTCCACCCCCGCCCTCCCCGCAATTCATCCGCTTCTGCCTTCTTAATGAATGGTATGTTCCTCACACAGCTATACATCAAACTAGCTTACGCACTAACCAACTGGGAAAATCCCCGGACGATGACCGAATACAACAACGTCCTGACAGTCAAGTTGTTCCTTTTCCAAGCCGTCAACATGTACTCTTCGTTATTTTACATCGCGTTCTTCAAGAGCAGCTTCGTGACAGGGATCCCTGGTCACTTCCATAGGATAGCTGGAGTGAGGATGGAAGGATGTGATCCTTCGGGCTGTTTCATGGAGCTCTGCATCCAACTGGCTATCATACTTGGTGGAAACCAACTTAAAAGTCAAGTCAGCGAGATTTTGATCCCGTAAGTTTTTGTGTACAAAACTCGAAAAAGAGAGTGCAGACTGCAAAACAAAAAAAGTGATTACACTGGAAAAATCATGTCTTCTCCAGATCATGGAAATTTCGACTTCCAACAAATTTCCATGATATTTCCAACAAATT
>JAABNW020143216.1:0-10474 GCA_015164035.2 Radianthus crispa | reverse complement strand
AAGGCGTTAATTTCTTTCTGAACTTAAGAACGAGCAAGTTATTGTGACAGCAAAAGAATCTTTCATTTAATACACCGTGTGAGATTAGGGTTTGGGCTGGTGCACTAATCAAGAATGTTTTTCAAGTATAATAATCTGATCTGTAGACACATAACTAGAATCGTTGACCACATCGTCACAATGAGAGATTTAATAGCCAACTTGAGAAAACCGGTCTTGTATTATCGGCGCTCTATCAACACACCTTTTCCCTTTATGGGTTTTCAGCCTCTTTAATTGGATCTTTTCTAATTCGAGTACGTTAAAGGGTGACAAAGTAAAAACTCGTAAGAGATTGTTTTACACCTGGTGCTTGGAACTTGCATCCAATTGGCCGAGGTCTTAGCCGCAGCTCCGAGTTATCACACTTAGACCAATGATGATAGCCGATATGTCCGCCCCTAGTGACTATTATGGGTTAATCACGGACACATAGATTCTAACACCTTTGGCACTTAAGGGAATATTGAATAAACTGCGACCCTCACATGTCAATTAGCGGAACTGTTTACTTGCAGCACCAATCAATTTACACAGTTCCGCGGGGGGGCCAGTATACATTTCATTGAAGACATTCTTAAATCAACAACAACCAAGGTGATACACAAGCGCAAAAAGGTGGCAAGTGTCCCAGACATCTCATTCACCTCCAATAAGTCAGATAAGTCACTCGGCACTGACTGGAGGATCGCTGAGTTCCAAAAATGTCCCAGCAGCAGGAAAGGTCTGAAGTTTTATCATCGCGAGCTGCGGCATTCTCGATCGCTAATCTTTTGAACGATGACTCGAAGAGGCTTTCGTCAGATACAGAAGTCCATTCAACAAGAGATCAACTTTTGGATCAACAAGCGTCCAGCAAATGGTACCCAAGAACATCAATTCACCAGCAGAGAGACGTGCTCAGTTCTCACTTAACCTACCAAACTCCCAGAGGCGCCACACAAGAAAAGAGAAGCAAGCAGGATGGCTATACGATCAGGACCCTCTTAGAAACTGCACAAGAAAAGATCAATGAACATGAAGACTTCACAAGCACGCGCCAAAACACCAGTATTAACACCCCAGAACTAAGAGAAAAACCACTAAGCCAATTCTCAAACTGCTATGATTTCGTCAGGAATTTTGACTTTCTCAGAAGTAACATGATTTTCAAAGATGTCCCGAGAATGCCATTATGCCCACGAGAAGTCCAAGTAGCACTTCAACAAAGCGATCTGTGGTGGAAATTCTACTCCTGCGGGACAGAGATGGTGATAACAAGAACTGGAAGGTAAGAAACGGTATTTAAGATCATTAACTTCCTATAATTACAACTTCGTTAAAAATGTTTCACCCGCAAAGAGAGCTCTTGTTTTTGACTTGCTCAATTTACTAGTCAAAAGTAGACAAGTTTTGGAAAGATAGGAAGTCGTAATAGTAACACAAAAAGAGTTTTGTTAATTCTTACGCCTCTTTAATTGGAAGGGCGGTCAAAACAAGAATAGTCGAGCTATTGATGTAGTTAGTTCAACTTTCTGACCTGTTTACACCTTTTGCTATTGAAGGCCTCTTCTTATTGTCACTAGAAGTGTGAAAAAAACGGCTATTGTCAATACTAATTCTAGTTATTCAAGAAACCTCTTCCCAAATATTATGGCATGTTCCTTTTGCTTCAAAGAACCATTCTTAGATCGAATAGATTTAAAACACCTTCTGCAGATAAAGTATTTGAGATAACAAAGCAATAAATATGTTGTTCTTACGAAAGTGTTTGTTACTGATTTGCAAAATGAAAATATTTTGAAATTTTTTTGGAAGAGTTTTCGCGCGGGAGCCAAAAAAATGTTGGTCCGTCTCCGAATTAATTCTTTGTATCGCATATCAGTTGGGTTCGTTCATCAAATACGTGCAAACAAATCTATAAAGTGGTCAAGTTTCGGTAATACTTCTCTTCTCTTTGATAATTAAGAGTGACCAAGTTAAAACAGAGCGTATTATTAAACAAAAAAATCGTCTTTAATTGCTTCAAATGAAAAACCGGAGTATCTCGGTCTTGTCTAATGAAAAAGGGGCAAAATTCCATGACAAACTTAGATAGTTTATTTCTGGCGTTCCTGAACATGTTGCTGTTTGAATTTCCTTCCTTCAAACATCGCTTATTCATGTTTAGATATATACAGTCAAAAGCATATTTCCCCAAGAAAATACCTGTGGAGTAACAGTATAAGAGCGTTTCCGGGTTGCCATAAAAGCAGCAATATTGTGGAGTGATCGTTTCATTTTTCTCATTTTCCATTTCAATTCTTCTTGAGATATTTTGTTGAATTCTCTAATATCATTCAACAAAAAGTCATGATTTTTTCCTCGAGGTTTCGTTTCACACGATAAACTGGTAAATAGTCTTAAAATCCCTTAGTTTGTCGTTATTTTCATTTAGGAATTTTGCAAGGAGTATGTTATGATTCTTCATATTGTCTTAGTCTCAATGAACTCTAAAAACTAAGACATGCTGAACAACATTCTTCATAAAATATCTCAAGCACTGCATATTCGAGTTTAAAGTAGAAATTCTATAGCTTGTAATTTGCGATTTAGAGGATTTTCTCTGGGATGGAAGGAACTCGAAAGCCAAACTAGGTTGTCACTTGAACTTAAGGTGTAACTCATTAAAATTCAGTTTTGGGATCATTAAATATGCAAAATTACAAAACGTTGGAATACCCATTTTGAGTCTTCACATGTGGACACAAAGGAAGTCTTTGATCTCTTATCGGGAGCAAAACACGAAGTTGTCTGAGATTGATTCTAATGAACTGGTCTGTTTCTTTCATACCCAATGGGCCCTGACAATGGTCCAAGGCTTAAAGCCAGTCATGAGGTCGTTTCTGGGTCTTTAAGCGAGGTCTGTGGCACAAGGAGTCGAAATGTGGACGCTAGTTTTGTTATTGTAGAAACCTCTAGTGTTTAGAGTGATGTGCTAGACAGTTCATAAAAGCCGATGGACGTTGCTGGGCCTGGACGAGCTCGTTTTAGAGCGTCCAATTCATCTCGAGGTCACCCATTGATGTGAACCAAACCTGCGTGTGAAATACTCTCGTTTTGTTTATTATTTGAGAAATAATAGCAACACAAGAGGTCGTGCTATGATCACGGCAGGGCTAGACAACGGTACACCTTTCTCAAGTGCACTCGTGTTGCTAGAGTACAAGTCAGTTGTGTTTTGCCTGTTGGCTAGTAAGTCCAACGACTCGTGCATGGCTACAGTCTCTATAGGAAAACATGGGCTTAATATAGGGCAAGATATTCAATTTTGCAGGCATATGGGCAGAGAGTGAGCGCAATGTAGCAACCTCTGTTCAATTCATATGGGGATTTCATAATAAACAAGTGAAAAAGGATTTACTGGAGATTGTCTTGCACACGTGCCCAAACCAACACGAGGGGCGTGGCCCTTTGTCCCTTTGCGTTCACCTAATCTAGTATGTTTACAGGTTGCCATATAATAGCTCAGTCTCGTCGCATGAACAAACGTTGAGCATATGCTATCGAGTGGTGTAGCTACACAAGTGCTGTCCATGCGTTTGCAGGAGCTTTAAGAGGTCTTTGAGCCTTGCAGCTATTCTCTTTTTCGTTGCCATACAGAACCAACGCCATCGTTCTCCAGCTGCAGTGACGAGAATCATTACGAAACGCCATAGTCATTGTTGTTTGAAAGCTTTTCTAAGTGAATCACAGCTCATGTTCCACAACTGGTTCAGACAATAGACCAAAGCATAGATTAATTAAATGAGCCAAACTCCATTGAAAAAGCCCTCGGTTAGTCAGGTGTGTGTGTGGGCCCACAAACTCACCTCTCTTCCAAGGGAGTACGTTCCCCAAACACAGACTGCACGTCTAGGTTTCGCAATTGTGGCCAACCGTCTCTGTCATGAGAACTCATTATACTTGTTTTCCTTTCATCGCAGGCGAATGTTCCCGACTTTATCTTTGTCATTCTTTGGAATGGACCCAAAGAAATACTACTCCATCCATGTTGATCTCGTCCCGGTTGACCGCTATAATTACACGTTCGTCAACAATACCTGGCAAGTCAATGCCATCGCAAGTGAAATACACCCTTCTCCGTACATCCAGTCTTACCAAGCCGACGAGATAGTCCACACGGGGCTATACTGGATGAAAAATGGAGTGGACTTTAAAAAAATCAGACTTACGAATCGAAGAACTGGAGCTTTCAAGGAAGGCGAGGTAAGACCAACAACTTGAAAAGTGCCCCAGATTTTTCTTCAGTTGTTGAAATTATTTTATCTTTCCCAACTAGCAAAGAAATCTATTCCTTTTGATCTTAATCGAGGGTTCTTATTCGGGGTCGGATTAATTAAATTATCATTTCAGCTGTCAAATAACTTGTAATACGTCTTGCGGCGAAAGCCAGCTTAGGTTAGACGAAGTAGCCTTAACTGCGCATGCCTGATAGCCTCACAAAGAACAACATTCAAGCTTTAATGACGTGCTTAGTTTTACCTCTAAAAGCATCATTTAAGAAGTTAAATATACCCCAGTTTATTACACGGGTTTTGACCTGTTGTCTATGCGATTTTCAGCCACTGACAATGAAAATAAAGAGAGCAAGAAGCCACGGCGAGTTGTCGGTTTTCGTCAATTTTGAGCTTACTTTCTCATTACTTATTCATAGCCTTTTCCCATTGTCTGAAACAGGATTACTTTTAGTATCTTATGTAGTTTATAACGCTGAAAAATCGTATTTTTTTAGCTCCAGATTGAATTCGAGAGTTTTATCTAGCTTTCAACTACCATACCGTACTTTATTTCGAAATAAAATTGATAGAAAAGTTTAGAATTTTACCAGAGAAAATACATGTTTTTGGGAACGTTTTCGCATGGAAGCACTTTGCAGATGTCAAATTGTCTCTCTGCTACGCATAAATCTTCCACTCCGACGTTTAAGGATTAAGTGGTTTGAGATAATATCGCTTGATATCAACATTCTGTGGTCGAAGTTCGCAGTAGGAAGAAAAATGAATGGTGGTTCATTTTGATAGAATTTTAGTTTTCATTCGCTTTGTATTGATAAGCGACAATAAACCTTTGCACATGCTACCTCATGGCTGAAAATAATTCAGATATTTCCATAGTTATACTATTATTTTCATATATTTATCACATCCTTGCATTCTACTCACTTAAAATTTAACTGTATCAAATATTTTTTGAAATATTAAAAGACTGAACTCTCCGTAACAGTTTCTATTCGGCTTGGAAAGCCATTTGAACTGTTGTGGTAACGTTCAAAATGTCTCAAAGTTATGAAGAGAAAAAGGCTAAATAAAAGCATTTGAAAATAAATAATTACTCTATACTCACTTTGTTGAAATAAATTCATGGTTTATGACTGATTTTCTTTTATTTCTTAGCTTCAACTTAGCCCTAACAGAAAATACCAACCAAGACTTCATGTGGTCGAAGAAACAGATGAAGGGACGAAGGTTTCTTGTTCAACCTATGTCTTTCCAGAAACTTCTTTCATCGCCGTCACAACGTACCAGAATGAAGAGGTATATAATAGAGTTGTTTGACTAAAATTACACATTGTTATTACTTATTGTGACATTTAATTCATCTCTAAAACGGTTAGACGTTCATTTTTGTCAATCCTTCTCGAGTCTTCTACTTTCTCTTATTAGCAAAACAATGTAGAAAAACTGTCATGCAAGCTTGATTCAAAATTCTGTCAACGACCAAGATTTGAGCTTTCAACAAAACGAAAAACCTTTTCACTGGATCACTAGATTTTCAAATTCTGTAGCAAACAAATCCCTTCCTGAGGTAATCATCCTAAAACAATTTTTAAGAGCTTTTAAACTTACAATTTTTCAATGCAAAAAAAAAAGTTAAATAGATATCGTATGATAGAGCGAGCGAATTTCCGGCGACAAGTTAAAAGCATCCTACTTTGTTCTTATAAAACTCTTGATTCAATAAAACAAAAATAACAATATGGAAGAAAAGAGATTTTTATCTTTGAGACCAAAACTCAGAGTGATTGAACAAAACAGTACTTTTTAATTGAAACAACGTGGTAGGCTGGTTATTTTTCTGAGTGATGTGGTCAAGACGTAACCAAAATGCCTTCGAAGCAAAACAAAAAGCGTAGTACTTAAAGATTTTATCTGTAGTTTAAGTGAGGGTCGAAATTAGAGTATCTACGATTGATAAGGGCTTAAAGTCGCCAGTAATTGGTTATTGTCAAGTCTTTTTGCCTACTCAAGATGAAGGTCTAGTTCAGTTGTTTTCAACATTCTCAAGTACTCAAGTTTCTTAAGAATAGAATTAATCTCATATAAATACTAAATATTTCCACGTTTTTTTATATCATTTTACTATAATTTTCTAGTTTTAAACGTCTTTTCAGATAATTTTGTATGACAAAAGTTAATTTTCGAATTTAAATATTCATTATTTTCGTTCTTCTCCAGTTCTATTTTCGTCTTTTTTGCTCGCTTCAATTCACTCGTGAAATTCACTAGTTTGTGCATTGTTCTTTGCTGAAAACTTATGGGAACTTCATACTTTTATTGTTCAAACCTTTTTCTCTTCCCTTCAAAGTTGTTTTGATTAAAGAAAGCCAGTTGATATTCTTTTATAAACAATAGCTCATTTTTTGAATTGACTTTTCTTCTATTTTTTTTAGTTGATCCAAATGAAAATCGACCACAACCCGTTTGCCAAAGGATTTCGTGACAAAGGCGCGAGGTATGGTAGAGTTATGCTCTTCAAATATCATCTCAATCTCCTTTGTCAAACCACTACCACCACGATCTGCATTGTCCTCGCCTAGTTAAATAGAGGAATTCTCTATAAACACATTCTATGAGATGTATTTTTTGCCATTTGATAAAAACAAACGAGTTTCCCGCTGGGTAACATTTGCTCGGAACACGCACTTTCGTTTCAAGATATTACCTTTGTGATAATATTCAAGATTAAAAGGAGCGTAGAGTTCAAATTGTTTCATTTTGCGATGGCTAGGCTCTTATAAAACTCTCCTACTGCTGTGTTATGTATAACCTGTTTATTTGGAACTCTAATTTTGTCGTCTTGAAGATTTAAGAACTTCAATGATCCTTTCATAGCACAGTAGCAACCATTCTTTGCGAAAACTCCTCGAAAATTCTTTACTCAAATTGTTCAACTTTGTACTCTTCTTACACCCGCCTCATTCGCTAGAATTTAAGTTATGCTTTTTCTTGTACATATTCCAACAACAAATGGTTAAAACTACTAAGTTTTTTTGACCAAACATTGATTGTTTTGTAGCACAAAGCCAACCCCTTTCGTGAGCATTTGCTTGTACAATTGAAGCAGTTTTAATCAACTCTATGACGAATTTCGTCGCTAGTGAGATGACCAGAAAATCAAAGAGTTTCTCTCCTATTGTTTCAAACCAACACCTTCAGCATTTATTCTTTGCCTCCAAGCATTTATTCTAGAAAGTTGTTTTGTCCTAGATCATGTCCTTGTAACCAAAATTTAAATTCCAATACTCGTGAAGAAGAACCATTGGTGCAACATTTGAATGGTTTCCCAACTTTTTCTGCTTTTCCTTTCTTTGTTCTTTTCATTGATTTAAAAAGCTTTTACTACTTTGAACCAGAATATCTATGTTGGAAATTTAATAGTATTTTTGACTTTTCGATTCAGTACCAGAATACTTTTTGTTATCTTGATAAAAGTGAGGCTTTGAAATAATAAATCATCTTCAAACAACTACTCTTAAAAAGACGACAAACGCCAAAATGCATTCTCGATAATTTTCATTTTTTCAAGATTCCAATATTCCAATTTAAGATTTTGTTAAAACAGAACTTGACGCTACGAATAATTTTCACCTGCACGTAATTAATTCATTGATAGATGTACAAAAAAAATAAATAAATAAAAAAAGGAACAGAAAGAAAGAAAGAAGAAAGGAAGAACTAAGAAACTTTTCAACATGATTTTGAGCCGAGACTATAGTTGCAAAAAATATTTTTGCGTCGTTCGAGAAAAAAATCATTAACTATTTCTTCTATTTCTTTCACAGTATTACTGTCAAATAAGAAACTGATAGTACAGTTTCATTTCCTCAAAATAATTACATTTTTGAAAGTGTAACAAAGTTTTAATAGTTTTGGCTTCTATCCAGTGTAACTATCACCCAAAGACAACTCACGATAAGAAATTGTCCGAATTTTCAGTGTTTGTGTCCTTTGCGGAGCTGTTCACATGTACATTGAGATAGCAGATATCTTTATCTGATGGTTTAATCGAGATGTAAATGACGGTCATAAAATTTTCGAATTAAGATCAATGCTTTTTTTCTTCCTTAAAAGTAAAGAGTGAGTCAGTGCGTGTGTTTGAATGGATTTTGGAAGTAGTCGTTCATACTTGAATAGAACAACGATGATGAAATGAATTCAATATTTGACAATATTTTCGCCATGATAAAAATATCAAGCCAATAAAAACAAAATTTTGATACTTCCAGCTTTTAAAATAAAAGTAGAGTTACGAAAGAATAAGTAGAAAATCAGCAAAAAACGAGTATCAGAACATTTCAACTAGACATTTGAAAGCAACACTTTCTTTGTATGAAAGCTTCAAAATCTTAAAATAAGCCCCCAATAACTAATAATTAAGCTAAAATTCTCTCTTTCAAATTCATTTATTTTTATGAAAAAGAGTATTTCAGATATTAAAGATTACTGTTGAAACCAAGAGCGCGCGGTTTCGTTTACACAATGTTGAAAAATGTCAACGTTACGCGAAAGAGCCATGTATTATTTTAAGATCACACCACAGTAGTGTGTTACGCTTTACGTCTCTTTAACTTTATCTAACTCCTAAACACAGCTTCTGTTTTCACCGAGATCTTTTGTTATAGTCTTTTCACTCTTCAGAGTACAAAGACAAATAATTAAATCACAGTTTAAAAGCTATTTTAAACAGAACTCTACGGTAAACGTGTCACAGTACGCGAGACGAATCAAAGTTAACCGTGCCTCTTTTCTGATGCGAAACACGTGTTCGCAACAGCGTGTTAGAAATTAAGTCTCCAAGAATCTTTTTTCATAGATCCATTAAACTTCAAACTCACTATCAACTCCTACTTAAAACTAAGATTTTATCCCTCGTGACAGAAATGATGTACAGACATTTTTTCCTGGTATATAATGTCTTTCCGTAAAATATTTTAAATTCAAAACACATCCGCGTTTACCTCGTACAGATTTAAAAATAAAAGCATCAAAGGTGGTTTGAAAAGACCTTTTACAGAGAAGAAATCCCCAGGGGAAAAAACCGCGAATTGATATAAAAAAAGTCCGCGAAAACTTAAAGTAATAGCCCACGTGTTTATATAAATACAAGATTGGATTGTATCTAAAAGACCTTAGACGTTTTATAATAATTGAAAAACATTTCGCGTCAATAATTTTTACATCTTTTGCAAGACCTCCTTCTTTACTGAACTATGTAGTCAATGATTTCAAATTCGAGCCTAAAAAACATAGGATAATGTTTAATAATCACATTGTCTTCCCGAACGCGTGGCAGTGATTAGCTTGAGTCACAAATATGGGAAGCAATTTGGTTTGTACAGTTAAAACTACCCATTGTTCTCATTGATTTATAGCCTGCACTGGCACAAGCGAGTTGAGATAAGTTGCTTGGCGTGGAGAGAGAGCGCCCATTGTGACGTGGGCCTTGCCAAGTTCTAGAGCACTTCAAACCTAGAGCCTGTAACAATACAAGATTATAATGATACCCTACTTGACTATCGCCATATTCATTCCTAATTATATGACAATAAATGATCGTGATTTATGTCGGCTTAACGTGATTTTCACTTGCCCAGGCCCTATTCCTCTCGCCACGGTCTTTAATGGCAGAGGGACAACGAGTACCAGGTTGCGAATATAAGAACATCACATCACACAACACAATTTACAAACGTTTGTATAGGTTGTCTCGCACCGCTTAGTATTAAGTATTGTGATTGGCTAAGGAGAACAACAGACTGTGTTATTTGAACTGGGAGACATTTTGGGTATATGCTTACTCCAGCCTTACAAACATAAGTTAATTTGCTCTATTTTCAGAATTTTTTTAAATATATATAAAATGACACTTATCTCGTTTTTCTCGTAGACGAAGATTTGTTCCTTATGACCAGAGACCAGCTTGTCAACCCTTGGAATCTTCAAGTATGCAACCGTCTAAAGTATTGTGAGCGGACCGAAAGAAAAGCATTAAGAATGCTCACGTATATGCATTGTAAAATATCCAAGTCGAAATTTGTGGACCAAAACAAGGAGTCAGTAAGGGCCGATTCCCTTACGAGAATCGGACACGACTTGACGAACACCATTTTCTGGCCAAGATTAGGGACCTTAAG
>JAABNW020143105.1:0-11450 GCA_015164035.2 Radianthus crispa | reverse complement strand
CGACACTCTTGCAAAAAGATACTTCCATTAAAGAAATAATTCCTTCAAATAAATTCCCATTAATTCCACTCATAAGGCTAACTGCCTGTCATCTACAGAGGCATTGGAAGTTTTCAAGCTGACAAAGCATCAGGGAGAAATACTTAAAGGTTACATGCTAAGGACTTGAACCATGTCTACTTACTTCACATATGTTGGCTTCCCATGAAAGTGTGGGTTTCTAGGCGATCTCAATTGCATCCCTCGGTATCTTTCTGCTGCGATCGCTGCAATACTCCATATAGACGCACCATGGAACACCTCGGTGAAAGGATAAAAGTACTGGCAAAACACTGATCCAAGAGGCCAATGACTGGGCATTTGTTCCTTTATAATTGCAATCGGGAAGCTCATGGACAAGACTCCCATATCTGCCAGAGCCAGGTTACGAATATAATATGCCACCGGAGAGCGAGTTGTCCGATCAAAGACTTGAATGCTCACCCACAAATTGCCAAAAAATCCAAGAATTGCCAAAAGATTGACCAGAATAAGGCGAAGGAGCCTTACTGAGTGGGGCTCGTTGACATAAAAATAAGATTCCAACACAGAGGTTGAATTTTCAGTTTGGTTTTGAAGTGTTAACTCCGTGTTGTTCATGATCGGTAGAATCGCGTGCTTAAACTGACAATTTTGGCCAATATTCCAAATTTGTTCCTGACAATAAACGCACAGCCCAGCAACTCCTCCTCTGATGTCAGTCAAGCACACGACTGCCCCCGACAAGACATTTTCAGCCGCCGTAGTGAGATCTATCTAGACTTGCTTCAAGTCGACCTTTAGCCGGAGGCCGGAGAACGAGCGAAGTGTGGTGTGCGTTCGCCTGGGCTTGGACGTTGGCTTACCAGGAATGATAATTAAGCCACGATTGACGTTTTCATGACAGATTACTTCGCTGAACTTCACATCCAAATTAAATTTGGACTCTGATCCAGAAGAACAAAACACACAAATTCAAATATAAGAAGATATTAATTGCTGTTTTATCTTCAGCGGCAATCACTCGCGGCTTGCACCAGAAATGAGACAGATTAAACTCTTGCAGGATGTTAATTACCTGGATAAGTCCTAAACTCTGCCTCCGATTCGTTCTTTTTTCATTTTTGTCGAAAACTCTCAAGTAGCTCCAGATCCCCGCGAGACGTCAGTATTTCAAAATGTCGCTATGATCACTTCATACATATTTAAAGAGTTTCAAGAATTAATGTGTCAATAACAATGCAAATGGAGCTCCAAGAACTAGTCCATTGATCAAGTCAATATACAAATCGTTGTAAAAATCCATGCAATATGGCTATCGCTTGAATATCGAAACCTGGCTAATAAACCAATCTCTAGTTGATGTTGGTTGATCGTCTAGCCTGGTCGGTTTTACGCGGAGAATTCGCGAATACTCGAAAACGATGATAAACTGAAATTCAACACCGAGGTCCTTCGCTACATTGGTCTTCACGTTAAGGAGCAACGGAATGGAATTCGAGCATCTAGCTGACGAGCGTAAGTACATCAGCCCTTACAATGAAGCCGTATACTTTGGCGCCACGAAACCTACCCTTTACGGCACGAACAACACCGCAGTTTTGAATTATCATGTACTTTTCAGTCCCATCGCGAACAGATCATACCCCACTGACAAGCGAAGAAGCTGGACGTGACTGGAAAGAAAAGGTTTGTAAAATTAAGTAAGGAGCTATTTTGCTGAGAACCTCCTGCCAAGGCTGATAAAGGTTTTTTCATTTAGTTTAGGTGAGTGCAAGGGAAATTGGATACGAGAAATGGGAAATCGTAAATTGAAAATCAGATAGATGGCTAAAAAATGCCACTGCCGGTTGCTCCTTTTTAGCGATGAAAAGAACGACTCTTGGTGGGCACCGCATTGTCTAGATCGATTTGAATCGTGAACCCATATTGAAGTATGTCTTAGCATAAGAATGGCATGGAATGGCATGAACTGTACACCCCTTGGTGTATTAAAATCCATAGTAAAAGGCATTATCTTATTGGACTTCAAATGAAACCATCTCATAGGTATTACTATTCATATCATTCGTTTGTGCATTTGACATCTCATTCGAGTGTTTTTCTTTTTTTTAGTTTTCAGACAAACAACAGAGTGCCTGTGTTATTCGGCGTGTTTTGGGCTCCCTGTGGGCTTACTAACAGAGCTGATATGCGCATGCGCCAAATTCCTAAGAAAAGGCTGGTTGAAAACATCTCACGAAACACGAAAATTGTTCGAGATTTTCAGGAAAAAGCATTTTGCCACAAGCCTAAGAAAAATGCTACACATCGTAAAAAAGAAGCCTTTAGCATTGATTAACAGATTAAGATACCTGTTTTTCTTAACTTTCAAGAAATAAGCTTAACTTTTGGACTTTTGTGGAAGATTTCGAGATTTCCAAAACCACAGGCATTTTTTATAGGGAAAAGGTGAGTCCGCGATTTTACTCCCAACCGCTGGATCGTTTTTCAGTCCTGTTGGGCTTTACTCCATTT
Organism: Radianthus crispa; assembly: GCA_015164035.2. Classification (NCBI taxonomy): domain Eukaryota; kingdom Metazoa; phylum Cnidaria; class Anthozoa; order Actiniaria; family Stichodactylidae; genus Radianthus; species Radianthus crispa. The sequence continues at coordinate 8,915 of JAABNW020143105.1, read as the reverse complement.
TTTTTGTTTTTACAGTCATGAGCACATTCTGAGAAAAGGATTTTCAACAAATAAAAAAGAATATAAAGTTTTGGGGAGGGATACTGCTCTGTAAGTTGGCGCGGAGATCTCTTTCCACTATACTGAAATGTTCTAATGAATTAATAAAAGAATGAAATAATAACAAACGCAATTAACGCGACAACATATATTCATATTGAAGAAATAGAAAACGAACGCGCGTGCTGTGTGCAGTTATAAAGCACGCAGGGATTGGGAGAACACGAGAGAAGTATTAGGAGAAGCACGACGCGAATAAAATACAAAGAAAAGATCCTGTCAACATGCAAACACGCGTGCAGCGTGCTCTCATAATGCACGCACGCGTGATCAGATTTGGCCAATCAGAACGCGAGATTTATATCAGTTACTTTCTTAATATATATAAGAAATCAATCTGCAGTATTTACGTTTGGGGAAGGGCTGACACTTTCACGAAGATCGTCATACAGTACAGCCCAAACGTTAAGATAAAGCAATATATGATTAATGAAAAAATGAAATAATGGGAAAACAATAATATGCAGCATTAGTTTTTGTATAGAATGCTATGAAATATGACACAAAATCGACTAAATGTACGTTGAGTATATCAGTATATTAAACCATCTCCAAAATTCATTTTTAAAAGGTCATAATGTGAAGGAAGCATTTACCAATCGATGTTACTATGGTTACGATTCGTGCAAAATAAGTTCAAAGCTAATCGTTATATCAACCCATGTTATTTTTTTTTGGTGACAAAGAATGAGTATTGAAATAACGGAAAATCAAATGAACGCACTGTGCATACATCCGCTTCATAACGTTGACAGTGTGAGACCACGACCTTTTTTGAGATATATTTGTTGTTGTTGTTGTTGTTTTTTTTTTTTTTTCGGTCGCAACCGTCGAACTGATACTCTAGGGAACAACACCAACTATGAAATGGGAAAATATAGGACCAAAACCGAAAACAAATGCTCGACCTTATTTCTAATCAACTGAAAAGCTGCTCGCAGCGTGTGGTATTGAAGCTTGCTAGATAACATCTCAGTAACCAGTGCAATTTTTAGAAATATACGGAGACAGGATCTAAAACAACAAATGCGGACCAGATTATAATCTGACACGGGTTATATACGATAAACAGGCGTCAATATGGCGTTTGATTAAAACAAGTCTTGTTGGAGGTAAAAGGCGGAAAGGGGAAGAAGCTATGATGAATAGGCCTTAGTATCCTGCGGCGAATTTACTCGACTAACCGCCAAACAAAGCTTCGACGATGGGCTTGATAAAATAACACTCAATGTTTAAATCAAGAAAAACAACCAGTCGACTTTGAATCTTCATTTTATGGTGCTCAAGTGAATTCAGGAGAATATACTGGATTTAAAAATATACTACTGTGCGCTAGACTTAGAGATCGAGTGACTGACGTCAAGGCGAGGGATCTTTAGGTTTTGGAGATCATGGCATGCGATTGCTGGTTTATTGCCCACGCGACACAATGCAACATCTTCATGAGAGAAAGAAAGAAAAATAGAACCAAAAAAATAAATATAATGATACCGAAATACTAGTAAAGTCGTGAGTTGTTTTACACATCGTAGAACATGGGAAGTCCATCGGCAGGGGGATTTCTAAAGACAATTTGATTTGAAATTATCCTCAGGATATAAAGCATATATATTAGCCCAAGGGAAACATAGTCAATCCAGGTGGGGTGGGGGTCGAGTCGACTGGAAATCTAGCTTGTGTAACGGTGGTTTTTAGTGAGTTACTGTAGGAGTAAAAAAAAACGTCGTTCCCTCACTTATGTCTTCCTCCTCTCCAGTTCTACCTCCTCTCCAGTTGCGACCATGATGTCACGCGCACGCCAAGTCAAGACGACGGTGTTCGAATCCTATTTTGGGCGTGCTTTTTCTAAGCTTTCTAAATCGCAGCATATTAAATGTTAAGTACCACACCTATTTTCTTTGGCGAGCTGTGTTTTTGGTAATAAAGTGCTATTACCTAGACGAGCACTCTTGATATTCGTATCAGATAAAAAAGCCAATAAATTAGAAAAGGCACAGCAAATTCCCTAAGGCTGACGCTTGTACTGCAATTAATCTGAGTACTTCGCCAATATAGAGTTCCTTCAGCCCTAAATATCAAAAACCTAATAATGTAATATGTCTAATGACATGACTTAAATTGATCTCCGCTAATTACGCGTAGTGAGATGATTTGGAGAGAGATGTTGCTATGGCGACACAAACTTTTTGGTTTTCCGGATCAATTAAAAAATGCTGGAAAATTCGTGTGTTACATAGTATTGTAGGATGTCGACGGTCTAATTTAACGCCATTAAGTATTACGAAGCAGCGAAATGCAATCTTCATCACTTTTTTCCAAAAAAAAACATGAAATTTTTTGTATGGCTGAAGAAACTTTTTAAGCATCCCGTAGGTGTTTCCCCGTTTACAAAACAAACAATCCTTCCTAACTCACAGATAGAGCCTGAAACAACCTCTGGGCTGATCTAAGTCAGGGCATGGCTAACTCACAGATATGGAACCCTGAAACAACCTCTGAGCTGACCTAAGTCAGGGCATGGCTAACTCACAGATAGAACCCTGAAACACCTCTGGGCTGATCTAAGTCAGGGTTGATCTAAGTCAGGGCATGGCTAACTCACAGATGGAACCTTGAAATAACCTTTGGGCTAATCTAAGTCAGCGGGCATGACTAACTCTCAGATGGAACCCTGAAACGTTAGAAAAATGCAAAACCAACACTGAATCAAAAAATAAAAACTGCACCAAGCCTGGAGACAATTTCTGCTGCAAGATTGTACCATCAAAGTGCAATCTGACTATCTCTCTCTAATTATGGCCAAATCAGTGTCTAATGACGATAGTTATCTGTATTGGACTTGGATCTTAAAAAAGTAGAACCAAATGCTAGGATATCACCTATATCTAAAATAGCATGAAGCTGTAATGCCCGACCGGAATTGTCGCTTTATTACCGGGCTTCATGTGGAAGCTACATGAATATGTGGACCGCGTGGCACTATTATGTATAGAATGGAAGTAGTGGTAAATTGTAGTGCTTGGGGACGAGGTTTGAATGTGGAAGCTTCATAGTTCATGCATTGTCAGAACAGACGACACGGGGTAAAGAGGGGAAACTTTGACGCCTTTCGCTGATGTGAACAACCGACTCTAAAGAGCTTTGGTTGCAAGCCTTGTCTAATTTTACGATGTTTTTATTGATTGTTTTTATGATTAGCTTTTGTTTTTGTTCACGAAATTAACTTGAAAAAAGGGGGGTGTGTTATACACGGGCGTTTATGGAGTCTATGCACCGATCAATGTTAAGCACGAGGGGGGGACCCCGGGACGAGGTGGGGATTTTGAATTCAACTTGATTTTGTCTGTCAAACGTGCCCTACCTCGGGAGCTATCTGGCTACAGTCAAACCTTCTAAATAAATCCAAATATCTCCAGTTTATCGTTCAAATTTAGGGAGCATTCATTTTTTAGGAGGGAGGAGAGGGGGGCCGGAGGAATTAAGGGGGGGGGTTAGTATTTTTAAAGTAAAACCAAGGGAGGGGGGTAATTTTTAAGATTTGGAAGTGGGGTGGGTCATCAAATATAGTGCAATTCCTCATGAAGGGGGGGGGTTCTATATTTTTGCTGTCTATTCTCATAATTCCTCCCCCCCCCCTCCTAAAAATGAATGCTCTCTTACCTACAAATCCCCACCTGGGGCTAAAAACTGCAATCAAAATCCCCACCTCGTCTCGGGGTCCCCCCACCCCCCTCGGGTTTACATAACATTGATAGGTGCATTAGTCATGTAAAAATTTCAACACCACAAATAATGAAGACTTTCATTCGATTTCTTCGTCGTAATCGATGATGTAACAAAAACTAAACATCGCTGCTAACCGTCAAACGATAAATCAGTTAATGACTCTTAAGTTTTCCTATTTATCATGTGACTCGTATGGCCCTGCGCTCTAATAAAACCATTGGGGAAAGTCACGTGATGGGGGCCGGACGGGCTGACGTGAGTGGGCCGTACAAACCCGTCCGGCCCTGCCCGGTTGCGCGCGCGCTATTTCAATCAAATTTAGCACGATCCTTCAGCCTTTTTTACGATAAAAATTGGGTCATATGATAAAATGCTTATTGACTGAGTTAGGTCGGGCCGGATGGGAAAATATTTGGCCTTGGTCATTTGTACCGCGGACCTCGTTGCGCTTGGTCCGTACGGCATAACCTCAAGCCAAATATTTTCCCTCCCACTCAGTCAATAAGTACATATTACCAATAGTTTGACTCCCGTACGAATTCAATGCGCCGTATTCGTACGGGAACCGTAACACTCACTATTTGCTCGTTCGTGTCTTTGCACAAACAGCTCGTGAATATAAGCTGCTATGGAAGGAAATGTTGCCGTTCAGTCTTACAAAGAACGTTCCAAAAGGTGCAGAAGAAAAGAGACCACTACAAGATTGTAACAGCTGGTTTGTTTGCACGCTGAACTTAAATAATAACTTCATTTTATCCCATTTTTCCTATGGTTAAAGATTACCTTTCACTGATGTTTTATCTTCATTCTTCGTCGAAGCTTTCTTCATTTTCTAAGGTTTTTCATGCAATATTTGGGCGACGTCTTTCCTGCCGCCGACCGTCCCGCCATCTTTTCGAATCTTTTCCAAATGACGTCACTTGATAGAATACCGCTGGCATTGTTTACTCGAGGCGCACCACGTGTTTGGTTCAAAATGGCGGACCAAGTTAAAGTCTCACAGATAATTGGTTTTGCTTTATTATCCATCTGAATACTTATTTTAAAGTTTTACGTGATGGATTGTTTTGATGGTCTTATGCTTAACATCGAGGAGCCCAAGAATGATGGTTTTGTGGCTTCGAGTTCAGATAAACGGAGTAAGATCAAGGTAAAAATTATAAAACACAGATAAGCTTGTTGACATTTTAAGTTTGACATTAGATTGGAATTATAAAATATATTGATGTTTATTCTAGTGGAAAGAAAGAAGGCAGCAAAGAAGAAGGAATAATATGCTGTTCAAGGAAAGGCAGAATTTAAACAAAAGAGTACAGAAAATAGAGAATAATTATGTAAATATAAACAAATGCAAAATAATGCACCTATCAATGTAGGCCACCTGGGGGGAGGGGGAGGGGGTGTTACACCAATCTTATCCCAAGAAAAGACAATATAATATGTATGTCAATAATGTATGTCTATTGTCTTTTCAACCAATCAGAACACATCACAAAATGGCTGGAACCAGCTAGAACCTCTTGTTTCTTTGGTGCTGACCAATAGGAATGTAGGCTCAGTGGATGATCAGATTGAAAAAGCCAATCCCCACCCCTTGTGAAGGTACCACCCCTCACAGGATTTCCATTGATAGGTGCATAAATAAACTGTGCACTCATTACCTGGTAAACATCATGCCTGATCATCAATTGTACCCCTTAATAAACAGCAGATTGTTTGATATACCTGCCCATTACTCACTTACATCTGGTAGTCGGCATCATCTTCTCCCAACCAGCCCCAGTTAAGTTTAAGCCTGGATAAATTATTTTTATTATACATATACGTGTTGGTGTCACGCAGTTGTTAAGACTGGAATTTAGGTTTGAATAAACTATTTATTATTATTATTAGGTAATTTTATACAGGTATGGTGTATTTGGTATTCATAGTGCTTTCTTACAGTTTACAGTAAAATATTTTTTACAGGATTGGATGAGCAACAACAACAATCTGAAAGTTAATGATGAAAAAAAACAGAAAACTGAAGAAGCACCAAAAATTACCTCTAAACCACAGGTTACCCAAACATCACTTTTGCTGTTGTTTGTCATATTCATAACTGATGTGAGTTTACAAACCCTGTTGTTATAGGTGATTTCAAGCCTTTTCAGACACAATCCAGAAATCCCTAAATTTGAAAGGTTAGACATTTTGATCAGCTTCTTGAAATTCAACATCCTCATAATAGACTCTTTCTACAGGTAAAAACTATCAATATGTGGTAAACTAACTAGGTAAATCAATACAGTAATGCTACAAGGTGACATAAGAAATTGTGAAGTTTGATTTTATACATTCGTTTATAGTTCTAGTGAATCCAAAGATAAGGAAAAGCTTTGCCAAACAGACAAACCACTGTTCTCTGGAGACAAGTTTAGTGAGCTACCTCTGTCACCTCACATGGTAATTAGAACTTAACAAATGATGGATGTCAGCAACTTTCAAAAGAGTGCAATGCCTGTAGTGCTGCAATATCCACCAATACTGAAACACTGCAAATTGTCCTGAACTCTGCAATATGGCAACCACTGTTATGATTGACATGTTGCAACATTTGCAACACCATCTGCAACACCATAATGACCACAAATAATGACAGAGATACTGTGATCAGTTAATCAGATCTTTGTTCCTCCTGATAATTTCTATTTGTTCTTGCAGGTGTCAAATCTAGAAAATAACTTACAAATGACAGCAATGACCAGGTGAAAACATGTGCTCTATTCACTGGTAGAACCATCCAATAGCAAATAATCATGAAAATGTCATTCCTGAACTTATGGCTGGATTTAATAGTTTGCATAATGTTTCCCTTTTTCGATTCATTCACAGCATACAGAGGTTTGCAATCCCAGCCCTCATTAATGGAAAAGATGTATTTGTCAAGTCTAAGACTGGCTCAGGTCCAAAACTATTCACTACAATATCCGCTTGACTCATTTTCTTATTCAGTCAATGTTATCAGTATTGAGACTGTTTCCTTTATGTGTATTTCAATTTTCTGTTTCAGGAAAAACTCTTTGTTATGCCCTTCCAGTTGTACATGCACTACAAGGAATTAAGCCTAAAATAGAGGTACAGTGTACTGTAGGCAAGGCAATACCAGTATTTTTTGTATCTCCCTGCTATAAGTAGCAGAGCCTCCTTTATCCCACTTGTGACTGTAAGCAGCTAAAGTTTTTTTTTATATTTATGATCATTAGAACCTTCTCACTTGTAAAAATATTCATTGAAATTTTGATATTTCAGAGATGTGATGGTCCTTATGCTTTGGTGCTGGTTCCCACAAGAGAGGTAAATACATGTAACATCATTCTTATGTGCTACTAAGATTGTTTGATTATTAACTTGACAAAGATGTGTCATTTGCTGTTTCTCTATTGCTTCAATAATTTATCCATCACTTACAGAATCCTGATATTCCATTTCAGCTTGCTCTCCAAAGTCTTAGCCTTCTTCAAAAGCTTGTCAAGGTTTGATTGGTTTAATATTGTTCAGGGAATTATAACACCTTCTGCATGTGACTCATGTATTTTTTTGTTGTAGCCATTCCAGTGGGTTGTTCCAGGGTTTGTTGTTGGAGGAGAGAAGAGAAAATCAGAGAAGGCTAGGTAATACAAGTTCTCCCTATCCATTCTATCCTTTCCTTTCCCATTTAGGTATCCATCCTTTCATTAATTTACTTTTTCAATTTATCCTCCAGATTACGCAAAGGTATTAACATCCTGGTTGCTACTCCAGGGCGCTTACTGGATCATATCAAGGTAAAAGAATAAAAAAAAAAGGTGTCGTGACCAGGGGGAATTGCCCTTGATTTATTTGTGAAGATGTTTATGAGTTCAAAGCTATTGAAAAATATATTAAAATTTGATCATGGCTTAAAACAATACCTCTGGGCTGATCTATGTCAAGACCCCAGAAGTGGAAGGTGATGGTTTTTCCTTCCTTGGTGATACTGTAATGTCTGTATATTGTCATACAGAAAACAGAATGTTTGGAGCTGAGGAAAATCAGATGGATCATCCTTGATGAAGCTGACAGGTAAGCAAATTTAAGCTACTCAATATACCCTAGTTTCTAGATCCCACTTCTTGGAAATGCCTCTACCTTGCTAAACCTTATTTTTATGCTATAAATAAATAATAATAATAAATAATAGGCTTTATTTATAGAGGGTGACACTTTACAGTAGTAAAACACTGATAACTCCATGGCCCTCACTAATACTAACATACTCATAAAAAACTACTAAGCTGCAAAAATATTAAAACAGCTAAAATAGAGAAAATATGTACATTTAAAAAAGGGAAAAAGGGAAAAGAATTATGAAAAAATAAAATTGCTGCATACCAATTTATTTGCATCGCCGAGGGAAAGGAGATATTAGAGGTTATCCCTATTGAGAATATCTCCCAGATTAAATTGGAATTTACAAGTTGATTTTCGATGAAGGAGGAAAACCAGAGAACTTAGAGAAAAACCTTTGAAGCACAGGGGACAGGAGAGAGCTGGTCAATGAACCGACTCACATTATTACAACACTGAGCACAGCAGCTGAGGCTCAAACCCAGGTTTCATTGCATGGCGAGAGGCGAGGAACAAACCACTACGCCACCCGTGCTTCCCTGTGCTACAGTATGTGTACATACCAAACCCTCTTGAATCTCTCCTAACCCCTTGTAATCCACTACATAATGATCAAATTCTTTTTCTTTCAAAGGTTGCTTGACATGGGATTTGAGAAAGATGTTTCAACAATCCTGCAGTCAGTGAAAGACAAGATACCAAGAGATGCCAGATGTCAGACAGTGTTGATGTCTGCCACTCTTAACAAAGGTCTGTCTTTCATACTTTTCTAATAATAATGATATTTTACTAAAAATATTCAATGTAGAATGCAAGGTCAGATGCCAAACTTCACACTGTATACACCATTAAAAAACAACTCTTTTAGGAGTGGAAAAGCTGGTTCAGATGTTCTTGTCAGATCCTCAGTTTGTGGATGAAAGTGGAACAAAAGATGCCACAGAGAAACAAACTAATGAGCC
>JAABNW020142994.1:0-12679 GCA_015164035.2 Radianthus crispa | reverse complement strand
TGTTTTAACATTCTATTGTTCTTGATGAAACAAAAGAAGGTGAGAAATTCGGGATAAAATCGCATGCGCACTGAAGATGGTTCTTAAACCGTAAAGGGGCTTATAGGAAACCTTTCATAAGACTTCTTTTAACAGAAGTATACTGAACCTCTATATGAGTGTTACATGAGGTACTTACCAAAAGTCGCTGCACAAGTCACTAAAACGTAAAAAGTCACTAAAAAAAAGTCGCTAAAAAGTAGATGTCACCTCAGGGCCACAATAGTAAATAAAGGAGTAAAAAAATATAATGCATTGGAGAATACATCGTATTTCACGAGGCTTTTCTACATTTATTAAGGAAGGATATTAATTTGAGAAGAAAATGGATGTAAAAATAACTCTAACTCTAAACCCTTTTAAAGACTGAGGTGGTTTGAGCAAACTACATGCAATTTATTATTATTATTTTTTTGTTTTTGTTTTTGGTTGATATTCCCACCACAGAATGGCACTACTTATAACCAAACTGGCAAGATATGTGCATGATTTTTTACCACTTTTTTCTCCTCTTAAATCACCGCGGGATGCTGGTGATATGAGCCGCTCGTGCACATGCATAGAGTGCGTTCATACGTCGTTCAATAAGTCACTTGTATTAGCAGGTCACGTTAGTCGTTTAAGGAGATCGTGGCATGAAACTCAAAATTAATGAATTGGAAGGCACTCGTTGGCAAGGCTTGCCATCCAAAGCCATTGTAATTGAAAACGAGAATAAGTTAAACTTCGCCTTGTTTTACTACTTCATGAAAACATGACTTGTGCATTACAACGGTTATGTTGTAGCTAAATGTGCTGCTTGGTGGCTGCAATTTCAAATTTAATCATAAACATTGACACATCATGTTATTTCATAGGTTATCCGATCGTCTTGAGAATACTATGATGGTCGGAAAAAATTGCCGTGCGAACATTTCAATTATAAATCTGGTTGTGATGGTGTGCTTGCTGCCAGGTTATATTTTAGGGATGGGGTCTTTCTCTTTCAAACTTCCCTTTTCTCTTGTTTATCTCACAAAACATCTTCAACTCTTTGACGTGTTTTCGTCTCAGTTGGCACAGAGTTGCGTTACAACTATCGTAAAATTCCTTGATGACTTCACGTGCGCAGGCCGTTTTTCTTTCCAGTTCTTGCTTTAACTTGTTTTCTAATTTAAAGAAAGTCAGTTGAAACTTCCAAAGTCTTTAGACCAAAAAGCACTTACAAGGCTTCCCACACTGAGTCCTGTTACGTACCTTTTTGTACCTTTAAACGTAAGTAAGCTTCCCAGGCTAATCCACAGCAGCTACACACCCCGAACACCACAAGGAAGTACAGAATGTATTGCCAAACACTGACGCTGGGTTTGGATATATTCTCCGCTCGCAACTGGGCTGATGTGTGGGAGCTGTTCGAAGCAACTGAAGAAGAGCTCTGACAGAGATAAGAGAAAAAGGGGAGTATGGGAGTATACTCCATGGAAGTATTAACAAAGTCGTATTCGTATTTCGGATGTGACTCGTCTCTTATAATAAACAATTCATTACAGCCTGTGTGTTACCGCCGGACAATTTTACTCGTGTGCCAACTTTTCGCCGGAGGGCTTAAAAAAATACGGTCGCTTCACTTGTAAAATTATCCGGCGGTAACACACAACTATTTCATCCACACCCATTCGCTTTTGGCTCCTTCAACGTACCTTCAACGCTTTGACGTTGCTTTTGATCAAATTACTGATGGTAGCCTTATTCGTTTGGAGGTATTGACTACAGGCTTTCTCAAGATTGACCAGCCTCCCAGACAGCACAACACCATAGGAAAAAGCTCCACTATCCACGATTCGATTAATGTAGGCATTAACAGGAGTGATGTCTTGAAGGCTACCTGCGACATATGCATCCACAAGAACACCGTCCACTTCGCCATTGCTGAGAGCTTGATAGGAAGAAGTCAAGGATGGATAGGCAGCTATATTCAGAGATGATTCTCAGTACATACGCTTCTTTCCGGGGAGAATGGAGAATGGCAATTGTCGAATGGAGATTGCACGACCGAAAAGAACTACGGGCTTTTAAGTATGTTGGTTTTCAGGATCAAAACCCTAAGAAAAACGTTGCTAGTGGATGTATCTATCACTTTAAACTCAAAGGTAAACGCAATTATTTATGATGAAATAATGATGGATACTATAAACCACAGTCCTTTTCGGTCGTACAATCTCCATTTTACCCTAACTTGTAAATTTCTCGTTCGCTGATTGGCTCAAAACCATTGTCGATTAGAGGCTAGACCTGCTTGTGCTTACGACATCGTCACGCCACGAGCGCGTGCGCGTATGAAATGGTTTTTTCAAACTCTTTTCTCGTCTTTTTGTTCACTTTTTTCGACTTTGTTATGGTAAAAAAAAATAGATCGAAGTCAGTTTTCTACACTGCGCTCGTGGTTCCACTTGAGTTTGGATCATTTTTGACGTCATTTCATGTTCCATTACAGGAAAGACCAATAGAAAACTGACTTCGATTTGTTAATTCGACAATCGCCATTCTCTATTTTCTCCTGACAATGTTTTTTTGAAATAGGTGTATAAGAAATCCGTATTTGACGATCTGTGCTTATTAAAGTGGATTACAAACTTACACATCTTCGCGTTCTTTAAAAGACCAATCCTGTACTCGGTAGAATTCTCGACAGCGCTAACCTATAGCAAAAAAGGCAAGGGTTGCAACGTTCTCATAAACATATTCAAGTCCAGAGACATATTCATAAACCAAATCATTTTTCCTAGGCAGCTTTGCATTATCTAATACCGTGTCATATCATGTCATGAAAATGCCACGGCACGATACAACACGACAAGACATGAAATGGCATGACGTGACGTGACGTGACGTGACATGACATGACATGATGTGATGTGTGATGAGGAGGCATAACACGACATGACGTGCGTGACATGGCATGACATGATGTGACATGAGGAGACATGACACAACATAACGTGACTTAACGTGACATGGCATGAAATGACTGTCATGTCATGCTCCTGCCGTGTAATTCTTATCTTCATCCTGTCGTGTCAATGGGGGTTCACAGCTCCTCGACAAAGCTTCGGTCCCTTGGTTGCTCAAATCAGAATTCATAAGAGTTTTTGGGAAGGAAAAACTGGAGATCCCGGTGAGAAAACCCTCGAAGCACAGGAGAGAACCAACAAACAACTCTACTCACATACAACACCGAACTCAGCGGGACTCGAACCCGGGTAGCATTAACTGCGGGTGAGAGACGAGCTCTCTGGCCACAACTCGCCAACCGTGTTCGCTGAAAGACAAGTACTTACTTTAGTTCCATAGAGAATAACTTGCTTATCGAGGGATGTGACAACCACAGTCAAAGAGGACGTAAAGAAACCCATACAAATGGATATGATAGACAGGCCAATAAGGGTCCACACTAAGGACACGCTTCTAGCCAGCATGGTGACCGGGAAGCGATCTCCATATCTGCAACAAATCAATAGTCCATGGTCAAACTAATCTCTCAGAACAATGTCAAGCTACAAGGAAGAGCAACTTACCCAACGGTTGTCATGGAAATATAGCAGAACCAAAGTCCTTCCCAGGCTCCTCGGTGAAATGAGGGCGAAAACTGATCTGGGTTGGAACGACAATCCTTATAAAATAATCATAATATTTATTATTCCTAAAACTCATCGTGACTTTATTTTATAACAGGTTTTTCTTGTTACTAAAGTTAGTGACCAACATGAACAGACTTACTAGAAACCAAACTAGAATCCCTGCTAACAAGGCCATTCCGAAGCCCAAAATCACGACAGGCCAGCAGTCGCTTAATGTGTTGTATAAGGCGATGTCCCTTGATGTTGTTTCATCCTTACGAACCGCCAGAAATGCTGTTCCAGGAGAATCAATTAACGACACATACGAGTAATACTTCATAAACTTTGTGTCGCCAACAAAACCGCGAACTGGAAAACTGACATCGGTTACGTCATCCACATCAGAAATGACGTCATACTGGCTATCTTTCTCTGCAGGATTACCCTTTCCGTTAGTAGAGAAGTGTATTAATGATCGTCCATGGCCGTTTGGACACACTCCACATGCCGTTAGTATCATATCTTTGACTACGGGTCCAAATATCCCTGCTGGGATCCCTGTATCATCATTGCTCACATATGGCGGGTAGTAACGCCAGTTCGTGTAAACATCTTTCTCACAGTTACAAGTGGCTTGTGAATGAAAACATTAATTTGGATCATTAATACAGTTTTCTTTGCTTTTTTCAAGACAAAAGGTATACAAACCTCCCGTGAACTTGGTTACCGCGCCATCACCTTTGGACGTGTAGGCCAGGAGCTCAAACCTGTAGCTTGTTGATGAGTTCAGATTACGTACGGTGAATTTGGTGGTTGCAGGGGGAAGGCTGTATGTGTGACGGAACACTGGGCTGTTAGTATCCTCATCCTGTCGGCAAGTGAGATTGTAGCCTAGAATCAGACCATGTCTGTGCTCCCTGGGGACTGGGTTCCACTGGACAGCAATAGTAGAAGCATCACGCATGTCGTGGACAACCGCAGATGAAGGAGGTGCGCTGGGAACTGATCAGTGATAACACATGATTCTCATGATTGTCGTCAAACCCGGAATACTGCCCCAGCCGAACCCCGACAACTTCTACTGCAACAAAATTTTTTTATCCCTCCAAAGTCCTACATGACATAGATATCTGATGGAGCAAGCCATATTTCTTGCTAATCAAAAGAACTGCTCGGCGGATGGCGTGAAATCCACAAGTTTTGCTTGTCTACCTGTTCCAGGCCTGTTGTCGGGCAAGGCTTTTAATACCAGATATCTATTTTAAAATAACCAAGTCATTCCAACATACCATCTTCCAAAGTGCGTAAACGAATAACTTCACTAGACGCACTAAGCCCTTGATCGGAAAAGCCAATCACTCGAACCAAATACCAAGTGAACTTCTTGAGGTTGTCGACCAGCATCCAATCGCTCCAGCTGTTGTTGTTTAACGGAAGTAATGTTCTTAACGCCAAGCAAAGAAGGAAGGAGGAGGGTAGAGGAAGAGGTGGAAGCAGAAGGGGAGGATATTCCATGTTCCGATTACCTTGACGCCGTTCGTTGTACAACTGACCCAGTGGCTTCTTCCATAAACACCACCCTGTAGCCAAGAAAGGTTCCACTGATCTGGTCTAACGGTATAGGACCCCATTCCACTGACAGCACAGTAGAACTCAACGCTGCTGCTTTGACTGGACTTGGAGATGCGCTTGATGCTGATATGAAAAACAATGCTGCTCAAAGCTACTGCAAACAGATTTACATATATATATTCTTCCACTTTTCATAACTAAAGCATCCTGGATGGAAATACTAAGCTATAGGAGACTCTTCCTTAGCATGGTCAATTTTAGTTGCCAGGCTAGATCAAAAGTAAGAAACTACACATTTACACGTAGGGGAGCACACTAGGTGGCGTAGCGGTGAGAGCGCTCGCCTCTCACCACTATGGCCCGGCCCGGGGTTCGATTTCTGGACCCGGCATCATATGTGAGTTGAGTTTGTTGGTTCTCTCCTGTGCTTTCGAGGGTTTTTCTCCGGCTTCTCCGGTTTTCCTCCCATAAAAATCAACTTCTGAATTCCAACTCGATCATGGAACGAGGGCCACAGGTTTGTTAGCCGCGGGCTATTAAGTGCTACCCCCGTAGAACAAAGGCCTTTTATTAATTTATTTAGGAAGTAAGAGCACACGTACCTAACTCAGGAATAGTAATAACAGATGCTGGGCCCACGATACCATTCCGCTCGTCTGTGATGGCTTGCACTCGGAATCGATAGGTTTTCGTTGGTTCTAAACCATCCACAATAGTAGAAAGACAGCTATTCGTACAGGTGGTGCTCTGCCACGTATTACTGGTTGACTGTCGGTAATTTATTCTGTATCCTTGGAGGTTGCCATGGTGATGTGTGACACTGACTGGGCTCCAGGTCACCTGGGCTGATGTGGATGTGATGCTAGTCAGAGAGCTAATGATGGGTCCTTTTCCTGCCACTAAAATACAAAAGTGCTGTAAGCAAGAGCATCTACCCTTACAATTGACCTTACGAATGGAAATCTACCGTGTAAGAATGGAGAGCGGTAGGGATGATAGGCATCCCACCGATAGTCCCATTCATGAACATCTACCCTTACTGATGGAAATCTACCGTGTAAGAATGAGAGCAGTAGAGATGATAGGCATCCGCCACCGATAGTCCCATTGATGAACTGCATCTACCCTTACGAATGGAAATCTACCCGTATAAGAATGGAGAGCAGTAGAGATGATAGGCATCCCACCGATAGTCCCATTGATGAACTGCATCTACCCTTACGAATGGAAATCTACCCGTGTAAGAATGGAGAGCAGTAGAGATGATAGGCATCCCACCGATAGTCCCATTGATGAACTGCATCTACCCTTACGAATGGAAATCTACCCGTGTAAGAATGGAGAGCAGTAGGGATGATAGGCATCCCACCGATAGTCCCATTCACATCTATCCATTCCTGTAGTTTAAGGATTTCTTCAGCAGTTGATGAGGACAATCCGATATTGACAGATGCCATCACGCTTCCCTGCCTACAAACAAAACATGACTTTCTGAGTTAGCCAGGCCAAGTACCACTGCAAGTATCTTAAACTGTTATTCCCAAGAGAATGGGTGCAATCTGGTATGAAGGGAAGCCATTCTGTTGGTCTTGTTGTTAGTATATCAACTCTACATATCCATGATACTAATATTATTTCCTTACCAGACCTTTATCAGTTTCACATTTTTAACCAGGTCCCTTGAGCCTTTATAAATTAATTCTACCTGAAATATATGACATTCAACAAAAATTACACTCTAAGAAAAGTTTGATTCCGATATTTGAAATGTGGAAAGTTTTCAACTGACTTGTAGCTAGAGTAGCTTGGTCGCGATGTAGACAAATGGGAACTGGGATATGATGGGGTTTAGGACCAAATAAAAATAGTTAAGTGAAAAAGTCTTGGGGTAACATGGAAGCTGAAACCTGGTATTTGGACATAGAAATGTAACATGCAAGTCACAGCAAGAGAAATAAACTTCATGACTACATTAAAGCACTTAACATTTTGACGGATTTTGCTTTCAAGTTCCTTGAATTGTGAACTTCGGTTGTCAACTAGATTATCATTCCATACTTCTTGTGTGAAATTTGCTTCAAGGTTGATATCTTGAATATAGATTGGATATCATTAGTTGGTGTGGTGACCACACAGAAAGGAATGCTTATGGCAAATATTTACCCGGGCAGTGCCTTGTGTTGCAGTACTCCAGCTCGTTGAGGATCGAAGTACAGGATTGAATTAGACAAGTACGAGAACGACTTCTGCTGCCGCCGCCACAGCTCTGGCTACAAACGGTCCAACTACTCCACCCGCTTACTGCCCCTATCAAAGTAGTAATGCATGATGTGACCATGCCAACAAGAAGAGACCTCAAACGCCCATAATCGGCAACCAATGAACCACTTTGTCACGGAAGTAATTGAATCTCCGTAACGCCAGTATAGAGGCTTTACGTCATCACGTGACGGCAAGAACAACTAAATGTGGTCTAATCTGGTTTACACGAGAAAGAATGCTGCAGTTTCTCAAAGGGATAAGCCTTTTGCAGTCATAGGTCGGTCATGACATCACGTGATGGTGCAAAGAAAGGCCCACTTTCTTTATAGTGGGATACAAATTCAGTATTATGATACTGGTTTCCAATTTGGCCCACTGTAGCTCACACACACCTACCACTACATTATATATTCTATGCATACAAGTCACAACTCACGTGTTGATTTTTAGAGGGAGGAAAACCGGAGAACCCTGAGAAAATCCCCTTGTGGCACAAGAGAGAACAACACATCAAACAAACTCACATACAATCCTGCCCAAGTCGAGGCTCGAACTCGGACCGTAGCGGTCACCGTACGCCACCCACGCCACCCATAGCGACTACCCTCTTCTGTCCGTTACTCGATGAATCAATTAACCATTCAACCAACCAGTAAAACATGAACGAAAATTTATAATTTATAAAATTATACTTTGCCACTCCGAGGTGGACGGGCAAGCCTTACAGTAGGTTTTACCTGTCATGTTACTAGGGTCTAAAATGTCTTACTTGGAGTATTGCAATTGATGACGATGTTCAATGTGTCTGTACACGGACCAAATGGCGTATCTGGTAGAGATCTGGCCGCCACGCATATGGCATAGGTCTCTTTTGAGATGATGTTGGCCACATTTAGTGAATTGGATCCAGCTATAACATGTCTAGCTGCTTGTGCACCCTCGCGGTAAGTGTAGTATGTCACTCGGTAATCTCTTACTAAACCAAATGTCAGACTGTAATCTGGGTGACTCCATCTCAGTTGAATCCTGCTGCAATATCGGTCCACAGAACCAAAGAGATTTGCTGGAGGAACCTTGATAGCTAAGGAAGCCAAATCATTCAACAATAAAGTGGTATGAATTGACAAATAAGCTTGGTCAGTACTCACAACATGACGTACGTACCTTCCTCATTCATACTGGTGACCGGATCACTGGCGGGCCCTACACGAGTAGTAAACGGATAAACTACTGCTGTGTAGTTAGGGTTCAAATGTAAATCATAGATTTTTTTGTATCGTTCATGAAAGACTGAATAATTCTTGGCTTGACTGTGGTTGCCATCGGAAGGCCAGATGGTAACCGTGAATCCCCGCACAATACCCCTAAGGCCTGGGCTGACTCTGTGTTGCCAGTTGATGTGGATACACCTGCACGGGATGCCGTACGTGATCTTTAAAACCCGGACATTGTATGGCTTATTCACTGGTGCTGGATGGGAAAGTCAAATCAAAAGGTTTTAGAACAAAATTATGTCGGAATGTTTGTTGAGTACGAGTGATAACTATTGATAACATGATGAACCCAAGCAAGACACTGAGTAAATATCAAAAGAACTAAACCCTTCGTTAGGTGGAGAAGTGGCTAAACTAGGTTGAAGAGCCCAAGCCCATAGTACCTTCTTCCTGTGTTTTGGCAGTGACAGTTTGACCTGTTGTTCCAATCTCTTTAGCATCCATTGCATCTAGTTTGATAAGGTACTCTGTCATGGCAGTCAGCCCTTGAAACTCATATGTTGTTAGATGACGACACAACATGGCTGATATATTTCCGGCTGTCGGGCTGCCTAGCGGCTGAATAAACGCGTAATACCCCAGCACGGGGTCCGTAGAATGATTCCACGTGAGACGAATAGAGGACGTCCCTGTACTTAAAGCCGTGATGTTGGTCGGTGGACTGATCTGTTCTGAGCGATGTAATGACATATCAGTGTTATCGAACCCCGACTAGTTCATCATTAACCCTCTATACTTCAGTCTACTAACCTCTTGGTAAAGCGATGTTTAAATGTCGACTTTTAGGACCATCTTGCCGGCCAAAAGCTTGAACCGAAACATCATAAACCAGTCCTGTCTCGAGATCATTCAAGATGATGGAAGATTCGTTGCATGAGACTATGGACCATGAATCTGCAGTGGGTGTCGAGTACGTCACACGATAGCCCTGAATCAAGCCTGGTACTGGATAA
The DNA here is from genome assembly GCA_015164035.2 of Radianthus crispa. Taxonomy (NCBI): domain Eukaryota; kingdom Metazoa; phylum Cnidaria; class Anthozoa; order Actiniaria; family Stichodactylidae; genus Radianthus; species Radianthus crispa. Next base: position 2,983 of record JAABNW020142994.1, on the reverse strand, counting down.
TCAATCTTTTGCCAAGATACCATAGCTTGTATTGGTGATACAAGACTGACAGAAGTGACTGCTGGCATCTGGTAAATCCCTAGATTCAAGAAATGAAATGGTTATCCATCCATTGGCTTATCTATTTTATTGACATGGTTGTCCTGACCTTCTTCATCCATGCATTTATACTTGACCATTGTTCTCTGGGCAGTAGTCAGCCAAGCATCGTACACCTGAACACAAGCCATCTTCCCGTCCAAATGGTTCCCCAGTATGATCTTATCTTCCAAAAAGAGTTTGACACTTTGGAAACCAGCAGCGATATATTGCTCTTGGTATTCTACTTGACCATCGAGTTCCAGCAACACGCGTCCGCCTTGTACACTTCTAAAGGAGAAACTGAGAAAGTACCACCTGTTCGTCAGCAGCTTGGTCTGCCCTTGGGCACGGTACTTGATTCCATCTGAAGACCCATATTCTAATTCTACACCATAATAATTCTTGTCGATCTTTAATTTTAATTTATTATGCTTAAAGAATGTACTGGATCCAGGGGCAGCTAGCATGATCCAACTAAAGACGGACACAGCAGACTTTGGTTGGAACTTAGGATCTGAGATCAAGCGTAATTCTGCCATGGTGTCAGAAGAAAATCGTACGGCTCTATATGGCTCATTTAAGACTCCAGTTCGTTCAAAACTTGATGTTGCCAGTGTTCCAGACACATCTATTGTCATCGAAGGGTCCATGACATTACGGAGAGTTTGGTTACTGGAAAATGGGAAGAATGCAAATGGTGGCGGAGGAACTGTAAGGCGAGAAAATAACGACATGAAATACTCATCTACAGATCAATGAAGAAGACAGATATTTTTGTATTCTTCCAGTACATAAACCACTGGCCTTTGCATCTTCATATTGCCTTTGTCGGCACCGATTTAGTCTCAAACATCAAAGCCATCAAGTCCAAACTACAAGCCAAAGATATGTTATATCAATTTCAAGCTTACCTGGCTGTCCTGTCTCAAGACACCTGTAGAACAAGCTCCCAACCTCAAAAGGGTGAACAGTCTGATCATATACTTGAACGCATGCTATCTTTCCAATAAACCCCGAGCCGATTATAAACTCATTTGATGTTTGAATAGCAAGGGATGTTGACAAGACTGATCCCAGGATCTCTTCGTCTCGGAACACCAAGGCGTTGTTTGACTGACCATCGTACGTCATAGCCAAATGATACCAAAACTTCTTTTGGAAGTTAAAGTATTTTTGAGTATTTACTGTATATTTGAAATGTAACTTGACTGGGCGTGTGGGTCCAAAATCTGCCCTCACCATCGTGGAATCCACCAAAGACAACCGTGGATGCCAATTTCCTGATGTACTGAATCCGAGGATGTGTGCGCTCGCTGAATATTCATGGATATTAATCCAAGCAGACATCGTAAATGAACCAGATGAGAACAGACTTGCAATTCTATCTTTGTCAACCTTAAATTCTATTTTACTTTGTGCTTCAAACACAGACGAGCCATACTTTTCGCCAGCTACTCCTGAGCCAAACATGACATTCTTTCGTTGCTGGTCTTTGAATTCAGTGACTTCTCGAGAAGTGGTGGACAATGGAAAGATAGCTATGGGCAGCAGGCCATCTGAAAGTAGATAGAAATTTAGTTAGTTAGACGAGACGAGGCGAAACAACTCAACACCACAAGAATGGCCCAAATTTTAACCCGCTACAACAGGTTACTCTTACCCGGGCTGGGAACCTATTTCCAAAAAGGTTGTCACCGGCAAAGGCGAGGAGCGTAAGGCGATAGGCCATTCGAAAGACGAAATATATGGAAATAAACACAAATATTTAAAGCCTTTAAAGTTCAGGCTGCAAACCACAGCTCGATATCTCAAAACTCATACAAAGCAGAAATACAAGTGATTTTAGCTACTCTTGGAACTAAGAAAGACCTATCGCCTATCGCTCTTTGCCTTTAGCGGTGATAACCTTTTTTGAAATAGGTGGATACTTGTCAATGGGTTGTTCGGAGCCCAGAGAAATTGCAGACTCGAGAGGAAAATCTGTAGGTGTCTGGGCGTTCGATATGCGTATTTCTTTTTCCGCGACCCAAAACCTTCGGATCCATGACATGGACGAACAGAAAAGCATTTCGGCGAGTTTGCAGGAGATGGGAATACAAGCAAAGAAAAGAGTACTAGTACATTTGCTGTTGGACAATGCATACGACAACAACCTATTGCCAGACATTTCCAAATGCGACTACCTAGAAGGAAACCTTGGGTCCTGCAGCCTGCAGCCGTTGTCTGGTCTGCCAGCCTTTGTGGACGACATCTTCGTGTATGGATACCTGCGGGAGAAGGATTTGTTTTCTGCTGGCGGGAAGTTGCTATGCAGGATGGCAAGCCCATAGCATTCTCCAGTAAAGCACCAACCGATGTTGAAACACGTTATGCAAACATCGAGAGAGAGCTACTTGCAGTAGTCTATGGATGCGAGCGTTTCCACACATACCTATTTGGCCGCTCATTCGTAGTACAATCCGATCACAAGCCACTGGAAAGCATACACCTAAAGCACCTCACATCAGCCCCACCACGGCTACAAAGAATGTTATTGAGATTGCAACCATACGATTTCAATATTAACTACATACCAGGAAAAGAGATGCTGTTCTCAGATGCGCTCTCACGCCTATCCCCAGAAAAGAACTTTTCGATAGAGAGCGAGAAGGTACAGGTACATGAGATCTATCCCCAGTTCAGCACCGAGATGATTGAGCGGATGAGAATTAACACAGACACAGATCCAGAGATGACCCAGCTAAAGCAAATGGTGTACGAAGGTTGGCCAACGACAACTAAACAAGTGTCAAACATATTAAAACCATACTGGTCCTTCAGAGATGAAATCACCATTGACAATGGCATCCTAACCAAAGGACAGAGAATCATTATCCCCTCCACTATGCAGAAAGAAATCATG
>JAABNW020142883.1:0-12683 GCA_015164035.2 Radianthus crispa | reverse complement strand
ACCCCCCTACTAATGAACAGAAAATATGAAGCGACCCACTTCTTATATTTCCTTTATCTCCATACCCCCCTACTAATGAATAGAAAATATGAAGTCACCCACCCCTCACATTTCCTTTATCTCCATGACCCCCTACTAATGAACAGAAAATATGAAGTGACCCACCCCTCATATTTCCTTTATCTCCATGACCCCCCTACTAATGAACAAAAAATATGAAGTCACCCACCCCTCATATTTCCTTTATCAGAAAGACCCATCTACTATTGAAAAGAAAATATAAAGCGTCCCACCTCTCATATTTCCTACATCTCCATACCTCCCTACTAATGAACAAAAAATATGAAGTGACCCACCCCTCATATCTTCTTTATCTCCATACCCCACTACTAATGAACAGAAAATATGAAGCGACCCTGCCCTCATATCTTCTTTATCTCCATACCCCACTACTAATGAACAGAAAATATGAAGCGACCCACCCCTCAAATCTCCTTTATCTCCATACCCCCTACTAATGAATAGAAAATACGAAGTGACCCACCCCTCATATTTCCTTTATCTCCATACCCCCCTACTAAAGAATAGAAAATATGAAGTGACCAACCCCTCAAATCTCCTTTATCTCCATACCCCCTACTAATGAACAGAAAATACGAAGTGACCCACCCCTCATATTTCCTTTATCTCCATACCCCACTACTATTGAAAAGAAAATATGAAGTGACCCACCCCTCATATCTCCTTTATCTCAATGACCCCCTACTAACGAAGAGAAAATATGAATCGACTCACCCCTTACATTTCCTTTATCTCAATGACCCCCCTACTATATGGAGAGAAAATATGAAGTGACCCACCCCCCCACAGTGTAAAATGTGTACTTCCCGCCCGCTTTTAAGAATCATTAAAGATGCATTTTCTCTGGCCTAAAAGGAACAAAAAGACAGCTGAAAAACCTGGAATGAACTAAAGAACTTTAAGAATATGAATATGAATACACACACACACACCAAATTACTAAATGTTGTTATATGAAAATAAAAAGTAAAAAAATAAAAGTAAACATGTATGAATTAATTAATCATCATTGTCGCCATAAAATATCTTTACTGAGAAAATTACTTCTCTAGAGTTGATGTACAGCTTTTTTGTTGTGAAGAATTGAAGTTTTTGAGATATATCAATGTTAGCATCTCTAACTAATTCACATTCTATTCTATTTCTATTTTGTATTTTCATATGTCAATCTTCTTGCAACTAGTTGTATATAGAAGTAAATAAATAGACAAAATGGAAAGAAACCAAACGTCCAATGGCATCAAGGATGGCTTGAGGATACGTTTGCGAGATATCAAAATTCAAATGTTGTTTCCGTTCCTTTCAAGCCCTTAGTAAAAGGATAATAAGCACCGGATGATATAGATTCCGATTTCTTAGGTCCTGTCATTGAACTAAAACATTGTCATTAATTCTATCAAGATTCAGGTAAAAACCAAGCAAAAAATAATCTCGAACGAAAAACGTGAAGTCGTGACTCGTTTTTCCTGCGATTTCGTATCGTGTCCATCTTTTCTTCCAGGTAATCTCCCGGAACGCTTTCCCCTGAATTCTCCACTCAAAGTCAGACTCTAGACTCTAAAAGGGCCACTACAGGTCCACTCCGGGCGATTTTTGTGGCGATTTTGGGTGGGATTTCTGCGGCATTTTACGGTGATATCGCTATGAAATCGTCGCTCTTTTGAACACGTTCGAAATTTCACTGCGATTTTGCTGCGATATTGCGTCGCCATAAAATCGCCGCTGATATTTCTGCAAAAATTACCCTTGTGAACGGGCCTGTGATGCATCCTATTTCGGAGTGTTGCGTCCCTTCAACATAACTTCTTTGTTTATCAGTTGCGCATGAGAAGACGCGTGATGTGTATGCAACTCGAGCAGTCTTTATTCTCAAGGTCTGAATAACACGTGATCTGAAGAAAAGATTTCAAACAAGTATGGAATTAAACTTGTAAAAGCTCAAAGGTTAAATTTTATATCCGTAATCGCGTGTCCTGTCGTGCGCAAGCGTTAAAGAAGGAAATAATACCCAAGGGAATATCATGGGAAGACTTCACGCCCTCATGAAATTTACAAAGTGAGTCATGTAGTTGAATTAAACCGGTGGTAAAGCCCGGGGGAAACCTTCCAAATATACATCAACAGACGTAGTTTAGATCAAGTGCAAGGAGCTGAAGGCGCCACATGTGTCTGCCGAACGGGCCTGCGCATTGGATGTTGAATTAGTACCTAAGGGTTAATTTCACCCTCATGAAATGAAGAATTTATTTATTCATTGCTAGATGGATAGATAATAGTCGGAGTCGTTGTTCCTCTAAACCTAGGCTGAACTGAGCTCAAATCAAATAAAAACGTAGACCATATGCGTTGGAAGCTGTTTTTTGTCATTGCTGGAAGCGTAGACTTTAGCTGCGTGTGTCTTGTGCATCACTTACCGGATTTTCCCGAGACATTACTTGACACTTAAAGTCGTTTATCAAGCCACTTCCTTCTCATCAACCTTTTGAAGTGGATTTTTAGCCAATGAGATTGGATGGTGCGAACCAATGAAAAGCATGTTTTTATTTTCCCGTGTTTTTACTACAAAAGCTGAACTATCTTTTTAGCGTTTCCATTTTCATTAACAATCATCATTGTAGCAAGCATTTTTAAAAACGTTTAACCAACGCACGTGGACGGACATTTCATTTTCTCACGTGTTGGCGCTCGGAAAATATTTGCCACTTGCTATAAGATTGCCAAAACAGTGTCAATTTTGATATATTTTTCAATCTTGTTATGATTGTAGGTTAGTTGGTGAGGTAAGCTCTTAATTCGAAAGAGTTCTGGAGGCACAGTTTTCTTTAGTGAACCAATTATGTCTCTTCACGGCACTATTTTTCATCTAAGTATTCCTCTCATCATCATTTTTGGAGTTTTGAGCAACACACTGGTATGTTTGGTTATCCTTCTTAACAGACAAATGAGGACAACTATGAATGACCTCCTTTTAAATCTAGCCATCTCTGGCACGGTACTCCTTATGTTCTTTGGCCCTACAGTTTTACTCGACTTCACCTCGGACAGTTTATTAACTGATAACACAAAATGTGTTGTTTTCTCGGGTGAAGATGTTGGCTGGACGTTCAAACATCTTTCAACTTACCTGCATGTAATGATCACTTTAGAGCACGCCATTGCAGTGAAGACGCCCTTGAAGATTAAGAACAACTTTCTTGTGAGAAAGCAACGCCTAGTGGTGATGCTATGCTGGTTGCTGGCCATCTCCTACCAGTCTATAGCTGTTTTCCTAAAGTATTTTTTCGGTTGCCCCGCTGCTACAAAACCGACTGCCGTAGTCCATGTTCGCCTATACTATTGGTCGTGTTTTTTCTTTAATGGAGTCCTACCAATGCTAGCCATCACTACCTTCTGCCTGATCAGTGTACATTCTTTGTACTTTAAAAAAAACGTTACAACAAAACTGAAGCAAGATAAACTGATAGCAAGACTGCGTTTGCGTAATGCCATCAAAGTGGTGATCTATTTAGGATCTAGTTATATCATTACTGGCACTGCGGAGCTTGTCTTCTACCTGTTGGTCGCTGATCCCAAAACTTCAACATCTGCAGTCAGCATCACATTTGTTATCTTCGTCACCATGGCAATGCTTGGCTCGTCTGTCACGCCGTTGGTATCATCTTGCTTCTTGAAGCGTTTTCGGTACTTCGTGAAGAAACTGTTGTGTTACTGTCACGGGGTGAACGCCGAAAAGGAGAGCAAAGAACGATTCATCAAAAAGAAACTACTACTGTGAAAAGAAAATGGATAGAGAACACTATCGTCACGTGAGAAGAAGCACTGTGAAAATACGACATGAGCGATCACGATAGACGGACGGACGGACGGACAGACAGACAGATGGACAGACGGACGGGAGAGCAAGAACATCTTGTCCAAATCCTATATTTCACGTGCAAGTGCAAGCAGGTGAAAGCTGTTCACACGTTAAGGAAGTCATTAAAGACGCCAGTGTTTAACCAATTCGAATATTTAACATATCGCCGACACCATACAGTTTAAAAGGCCAGCAATAAAATATGTCATAATCCGGCTTGTTCAGTCATCAACAACATTTATAGTTGGTGCTGAACATTCAATTTCTATTCGAACTACTCGTTTATTGCTGTTAAATCCGATGTCAGCCGTGTTGACTCATTGGTCTAAAAATAAGTGAAGATGGACGGACAGACGAGTGACTTGATGGATGGGTGGGTTGCTACAATTGTTCACCCTTCCTTTGAAATCCTAATAAAAAGTGCTTTTGTGGCAACTTTTTGTCTCATTTTTCTTAGAGCAAAAGCAGTTAATAGCCCCAAGGCTTGTTCAAGTTTGAGGACCTTCCACATAGCAAGTCAATACCTATGCATGCTTCCTTCAAACTATTTACATGTTATCGGTAGCGCACTTGCCTTTTACACGACAAATGCCAACCCCCATCTACTCTAATATTCTTCCCTCATCAGCAGCGCGCTCTTCCTGATCACTTCATTTGGTTCTTTCCCGAAAGCACTAAACACAAGCAATGTACCCCAATTGCGCAACCCCCACCTTAGTACGCAAATATATCCACCAGAATGCGACACATGATATATCCTATACTTCATTTGTTAGGAGAACGCGAAATACGGGGGAATGTAATCTATTACGCACGTGATTTCACACTTATGACTTAATACTCTCACCATGAACGCGCACTTCCTGTCCGTGTAGGATAACTCACTTCTCTACACAATTTCCCCTGTCAATAAATAAATGACTGTCGGTTCAGCTAGTTAAATGATTCAACAGACGGCGGATAAAAGGAATTTCTGTGTTAACAAAGTACCAGTAAGTTTATCTGAGAAAAAATATAAGAATTTCGTCAAAAACAATCTTTTGTTTCAACCTCATTTCTTAAAGACGAAAGGAACAGAAAGTGCTCGAATAAAGACATAGCCTTACTCACGTGCGTCGCGTTTAAATGACGCGCGTTTTTATCATTTAGTCATCACGTGCGGTAACGTCATACCACTTTAATCACGGGAATCGTTTACTCGTTACAAGATAGCAAGTGTACTAATCTTTTGTTATCCGTGCAGCACGTGATGTCCACCCTTAATCACGTGCCCTACAAACTTACTAGCACGTGTAATAGCCTTTAATCATGTGTTTATCACGTGACGCCTAGTTTGAATCACGTGCACCTTCCTTAATAGCACGTGTGATAGCCTTTTATCATGTGCAGCACGTGACTCCTAACCTGATTCACGTGCCCTGACTTACTTGTACACGTGTGATAGCCTTTAATCACGTGTGAAATATGTGCAGGCTTGTTTTTTGTGTGCTGGCGACAAGATTTGGCGGGAAATGAGATAGACGTAAGTTCGCGTCGTGGAAAATAGAACATGACAATTTGCTCGATACTTGAGAATATTTTATTATCATTCAAATGCGCTAATGCACGCCCTTAAACCGAATCAGGTTGTCTTTGTATGGCATTACAAACTCTTCATTAGATGGCGCAGTAACAAGTAGCCAGCGGTAAGACGAAAAATCGAACTGGTCTCTACTTCGACTCATCATCGACACCTTGTTCGATCACGTTATATCACAAAGGACAAAGACCTACAATTTAGCAAGAGGCAAGAGCCTTTTGTTGTTTTCTTCAGAAAGCTATAACATCAGGCAGTCTGTTCATTATCCTTTTGGGTCGCAGATATATTTTTCTTGTTTTATCAGTTACATACTTCGCCTGTTCCCATTTAGCATTCCTCTACGGAGGCAATTCAGTTACAAAATCAGAATAGTCGACAGGACTCATTGAAATAAGTTATGCCTAATCTCTTCAATATTGTTTTATTCTTTTCAATTGCGTCCAAAGAGTCTATGTTAACCTCGTAGTCAGAATACTGTGGCCGAGTGTAAAAGGTCCCGATTTGTTCTCGTCGCTTTGAACATCAACTCTAGCTCGTTTGATACAACATAGTAAAGTTTTGATCGTCATCTTGATATGTCTCTTCAGCTGATGGCTCTGGTAGCTGTAGAGTATTGGATTAATACTGGAGTTAAGGGTCACCATCAGGATCCCAACCTTATGCCACAATGAACCACTTTCCCATGTGGGCTCGAAAGATGAAACGCAATAGAAAACCGTTACTGGAGCCCAGCAGCTACAATAGATGATAGTGATGGCAAGCATGATCTTGGTGAGGCGTTTACGGCTACGCATGCGCACTCGTTGGCACACATTTACCGCCTTGTTCCCCGTACGCCAAAGCGAGTTGATTATACGGGGATATACGATGGTCATGATACACACTGGAATGACTACAGCAAGGAGAAGCCAACTTATGCTGTAAACTCTGATATACCATTGGTCGGACCACTCGCCGATGCAAAAGTTTTTCTCTTCGCTGTATTTTCGTGTCAGCATTTGCGGCACAACCCAAAGAAACCCGAACACCCATGACATGATGATGATAATCTTCACTTTTCGTGCGTTGAGGCGTCCTTTGGAAGAGTGTGGATGAACGATGGCGTAGTAGCGTTCAATTGAGATGAACAGCAAAGTAGAGAATGAGACGATACCTCCACACCACATTAACGTCCGGCCGGTCAAAAACGTGCATACCAGTAGGCCTGCCTTACCTGTCGGGTGACGAAACAAGTCCATGAAGATGAAACGTGGTGACATGAATATTCCAACTGTCAAGTCAGCGATGGATAAGTTGACGAACAAGATGTTCATCTTTGTACGCAAAGCCTTCTTGTGCAAGATGGTGTAACAGATGATTGAATTCCCAACAAGGTTGAGTGCGAAGGAAGCGCAGAACAGTATGGTCAGAATCGTGTTGGAGTATGACTCAATCATTGTCAGCAAGTCCACAGTCCACTCAGAAAGCGTAGAAATAGTTTTAACGAGTCGCCTTGAGAATACACGCACTACAGAATGTGAATTTGAACAGAAATTGAAGGGATCCGAATCAATCAGGCCGAGAAAATGTAGGTCAACATCACAAGTCGACAAAAAAAAGTTTAAGACTTAACTAGCCTCAGCTCTTCTTGACGGTGAAATTGTACGTCAATTCAAAACTTAAAGATCTAAGACTCCAAAAAAGCCATGAGCGAGCAGTTTAATTTAATCTTATCCCTGCCACACACCAAGTCCAGACTGAAGTCCACGAGCCGAGAACGCAAAATTTATTCATTTAAAGAGTCTAGTTTTAAACTCATTAAACTATTGCCCTATCCTTTTCTTTCCTTTGATGGGTGTTTAATACTCATAGCAGCTTCGGCGACCTCCGGTTCGATGACAATAATATTAGCTTCTATGGTAAAAAAGAGCCGAGGGCGATTCCTGTCACGAGTAAATTGCTCTACTCTTCCTGTCGTTGAACGGATTTCACTGGTTTTGTGGGGCTTTTTTTCGTCCTTTTTTCTCTTTTCTTTGACTTTCTTTTTTCTTCGGAATTGATGTTGTTTCTCTAATTTAACAATTTCATCTTGTTGCAAACCATTGATTCAAATGGTTCAAAAGTCACTAGTAATGTGATATGTTTGAATAAATGCACTCAAAAAAAAAGTAAAAAAAGGGAAAACCAATATACAATGAAACTTAATTTCTTCTATTCAAAATGCAATCTCGCAGTTTAGTATTAGCGAATTCGCAAAGCAATCTTGTAGCATTTTAACTTTTTAGATTACTAAAAGGAATTAAAAAACCTTATTCCTGATGTAAACTTACAGGAGAATTTCAAGTTTAATTTTTCAGCTTTTCACAAGAAAACTATATAATGAGCTAAAAATACACAATTGAAAATTAATGTTCTATACCATAATTGTTTGTCAAATGTGTTTTCCTGGGGTTCGATTTACTTCCTGCATTATAGGGGTTTATTATAGAAGTATATAACCAATCATGATGCACTGTGTTGATTGGAACTCCCATTTTCTTTCGCAAATATAAAGCAACGTAGTTAAAGAACAGGTGATGGATTTCTCACCATTTTCAAAGCAGAAAACGGAACAGTATTAACCAATGCTTTAATCATTTATACCGACTAGCGACATTGACGAATAAGTAAAAGGGACAAAGAACCACTGGAAAAGTGATGAGGAATTTTCGTCCAATTTTTTATTCTTTGGTTAAGTCTCTTGACTGCGGTGGCAAAATCACACCAGAGGATACCGCGGTATATAGTAGCATCTCAGTATCTATAATGACGTTCAAGCCACGAGTCAAAAGAGTAAGGTTTAGAGCAAACGTCGAACATCAAAGTTCATCACCTCAATACTGTTGTTCTCAATGAGTTCAGTGCCTGGGTAGCTCGATGAGCCCTAGCTCTCAAACACTGCAGTAAAAACACTGAAACCATTCATTTTGAAACTAGCTTACCTTCAACGTGCCTTCTTCATGAACATCTTGTTTGGTTTTATCCGAGATAAGGATTAAAGAGAGGAATTTCAGCCTTTATCAGTACAAAAATACACATATCATAACATTTTATGGACAAGACAAATATATTTACAGGATACTTCACAGCATTTACAAGTCAGCGGTATCAACCTGAATAAGAGGCTGCAACGTCAGTCATCTTGTATTTTTAAAGAACCTTATACACAACTAAAGCAAAACATTTTCTTTAAAAAAGCTTTCGTTTGGTTTTAGAATTTCTAGCCACAGGAACCCTAAACATATTTTCTTATACGAGAATAAATATTGAATTGGTAAATTAGCATCGATTTACAATATCTGATTTCGCGTGATGGACTAGAAGATATGTTCCTAAACGTGACCAATCATGTGACTCAGATAATAGGCCCTTTGCAGCACGTCGGAATGCAGCTGAATTTGAAGGGCAAAACAATAGTTTTCTGGATCTTTCTCATTGGGATTCTTGTCTTGCCCTCCAAATTCAGCTGCATTCCGACGTGCTGCAAAAGGCCTATTGCTTCATTAAATATGTTATTGCGTGACAGTGAAATGTTTTGAATTTTTAAGTGTAACAAACTATGTACAGGTAAATGACTCAGAAAGAGGTTTCCTGGAAAATATTCTTGCGTGACTGCTGACATAGAAAATGCTGTGTTACTGAGCGTATCAAGGCAAGAGTCTGAGATCATGGAGTCATCTTCGTGACTCATGAATTTTATGACTAATTGCTGCTCTTGTGTGACATCACGTGACGTTAGAGATGCTTGGGCCGGTCAACTCAACAATAGGAAGCGTGCTATTCTTCCGCACGTTACGTAAGTGACTCGATGTCATGTTCACGCCTCTTGAATCTGTTGGAGCCACCCGAGCATTGGTCTTTCTACAGCACAATAGATCAATCAGGCAACGCCTAAACCTCTCATTGTGGAATCCATAGATAATGGGGTTGACCGCTGAATTGAATGTGACCATGGCAACAGAAGCTGGGTACGAGATCTTAGGGTCTAAAGAGCTAGGTGCGTAAGCGGCGAGAAAGAAAATCGTGAGCTCAGGGACCCAGGAAAGGATGTACACCAGACTGACAATCAACACCATCTTAGTGACTTTCTTGCGCCGACTTCTTTCAACCTCTTGATTATTGACTTGCACGACTTCGCGTTTAAACCACAACGTGTGGACGACTCTGGAGTAGAGTACACACATGGTGGTTATAGGGATGACTCCAAGAACAATGAAGGTCAGAGCGCTGTACACTTTGAATGAGTAATACGCCGGCCACTTCATTGCGCAGAAGCCGAATGTCTCGTCGTAGCGTTTGACAGCAAAACCAATTGAATTCCAAGAAATAGCGAAAAACCAGCAACAAAACACGAGAACCTTGAGATTGTTCTTGGTTATGCTGACGTCCTTTTTGGCGGGATTCGTGACGGCGAAATATCTCTCGATTGCTATGGCGACGAGGAAAAACGCTGAGGCGTATCCTCCCATCCAGGCGAAGCTCTCGCCTGTCAAGAACACGCAAAGAAGATCACCAGCTAAACCAGTAGGGTGCGTGTACACACCCTTGAAGATGAACGTAGGGCTGAAGAATACTAGAAGTATCATGTCGGAGATAGCCAGGTTGACGAGGAGATAGTTCATGGGTGTTCTCATTGGTCGGTTAAGGAGAATCACCAGGCATACAAGGACATTACCTGTCACGCCTGTCACGGTGACTATCGAGAAGGCTGTCCTGATGATAATCTCTCCTACTGTAAGCATCTTTCACCCAAACTTATGACCAGACTGAAAGAAAGAAAAGACAATACATGCAAAATACTGTGGTACCATAATAAATCACGTGACTTTATACAGTCTTATGACTACACACCTTGACTGTTTCTAATTATTTTAAATCAACGAAAGATAGTTTCTCATCTCCAGACGACACATCATCTTGCGCATGAAAAACAATAATTTTCTGTGAAAACAAGCTGTGTGCAAGATGACGTTGCAAAAAAAAAAAAAAAAGAGGTAGAAGGCGAACGGGAAGGAGAACAAGAAGGTGAAGAGGCTAAACTATCACAATGGAGTGGGCATAGTCACGTGATCATTTCAAGCAAAATCACCCGAACAATGATCACGTGATACATAAAACAGCGGATATAAATTATATTCTGTATATCGCTTTCATATTTTAAACCTTGAAATAACCTTTAAAAAAATGCGAAATGACCGTAACAGAAATGGAGGTGGAGTTGCTCTTTATATTCGAAATGTTATCAACTATGAAAGAGTTAAGACTTTAGACACACTTCAGCTGGATTTGGAATGGATTTGTATAAGAATTAGCAAGCCAAAAACCAAGCCTTTTCTTGTTGCAACCTGGTATAGGCCTCCAAGTTCTCCAATAAATGTACTGGAGAATTTTGAAACCCTCCTAGAGAAACTTGATTCATAACAAATTGAAGTGAATATATTAGGTGACTTAAATTGTGATGTTAGAGCCAGTCCTATGCATCACCATACTAAACGTTTGCTTCAAATATGTAATATTCTTCAATTTCATCAACTAATTCAAGAGCCAACTCATATAAATAGGAATACAAAAAGTACAATTGATCTTTTCTTAACTAACGACGCCTCAAAATTTTCTCAGTGTGGGGTTTCAAAGATGGTTATAAATTACACACCGTCATCTGATATATGGCATCAGAAAATTGCCAACTCTAAAGCATAAGGTTAAAATAATTGAAACAAGAAAATTTACTAAGTTTGTTCGCGCTAATTTCACAAAAAGATCTGATGCTAATCCCATGGGAAAATATTGAGCATCTTTGTGATGATCCAAATTCTGCTTGGTTTTTATGGAAAGAAATGTTCCTCTCAGTTTGCAATTATCATGCCCCCCTTAGACGTAAAAGGGTACGAGCTCGACCTGCCCCTTGGATAACAGCCGAACTCAAAAAAGAAATGAATTTGAGGGACAAGTTAAAAAAAATTAGCAAATCTAAATAATACCCCAGAGAGTTGGAATCATTACCGTGAACAAAAAATAAGGTGAATTATTGCGTGAAAGCTATTACAATTGACTATTATAATGCATATTTTAAAGAAAACGTAAAGGATATAAGACAAACATGGAAGGGAATTAATTCTTTACTGGGTAAAAATCCCAGTACTGTGCCAATATCTAATATTAACTATAACAACAGAATCTATTCCAGTGCAGAAGAAATAAGCTCTGCATTAAATCATCATTTTACTGAAATTGGGCCTAAATTAGCCTCTGAGATAGCCCCTTCCCCAAAGCTTTTCACAGATTACATAAGCTCATCTAAATGTCGTTTTAGTATCACTGAAACTTCAATAACAGAAGTTGATAAACTATTAAAGGCCTTGCCACTAAACAAAGCATGCGGATTAGATGGCATTTCTACCAGATTGCTCAAGGAGGCTGATTCAATAATTGTTCCATCCCTTACTCATATATTTAATCTATCTGTACGAACGGGTATTTTTCCAGTAGATTGGAAAATTGCCAAAGTAACTCCTATCTATAAAGGTGACAACAGGTGTATTGCAGACAATTATCGACCTATCTCTGTACTACCTGCTGTGACAAAGCCAATAGAAAGAATTGTTTTCAATCAACAATACAACTACTTAGTGGAAAATAGGCTGCTTTCAGACTCACAGTCAGGGTTTAGGCCGCTATATTCTACAGTGACAGCACTATTGGATGCCACAAAGGAATGGCTCACAAATATAGATAAAGGCCTATTAAACGTAATAATATTTCTTGATTTGAAAAAGGCATTTGACACCATAGATCACGAGATTCTCTTAACAAAACTAAGATTATGGTGTCAATGAAGCTAGCCTAATCTGGTTCAAGTCTTATTTAACAAATAGGGAGCAAAAAACAACTGTTAATGGGGTATTTTCAAAAAGTCACAATATTAGATGTGGTGTTCCTTAAGGGTCAATCCTAGGGCCATTGTAATTTATTATTTATATTAATGATCTTTCGGCTTGTGATCTAAAATCTAGTATCCGTATGTATGCAGATGATACTAGCCTAACCTTGGCAAATGCAAACGAGTCAGCTCTTGTTTGTGTACGTTTGTAACGTTTTCCATTGTTTGATTTATTCATGTAACCCTGAGGATGGACCGTAGGTCCGAAA
>JAABNW020142882.1:0-24577 GCA_015164035.2 Radianthus crispa | reverse complement strand
GTCATCTTTTTGCATTTTAAGGCCCCCCATATTCCATCCAAAAAAAATTCAAGGCCCCCCAGTTTCTCCTCCACCCCAACTTAAATAATGACTGGTCCCTTAAAAGAGGTGGGTCATCAGAGAAATGGGACAACGAGGTGTTTTTTCATCTTTTTCTCTTGAAAATCGGGGTGGGTCATGTATTTTTTCAGAAACTGTTTAAGGGTGGGTCAGACAAAAAGTCTTCCAGTAATCTGATTTTGCCAGCCCACCCCCCACACTTTAACCAGTCCCTTCATAGTTGGAATTGAGGAGATAAAAGTGTACAAAGTGGGATGTAAGATGAGAAAATTAGTAATCAGCAAGGAGGGTGTCTTGGGCTGTATCCTATAGAGCAGATTTCGTATGACTGTGAAAAGTTCAGTGGTGTGAGCGTGTCGTAACCTAGGATTTTAATTGGTTGGATTTTCTTCTTACGCGATGTGATTGGCTAAGCACAACACTGCAGTGCAGTGTCCACGCCATGACAGTGTCCGTGCAGTGTTTCGTGCCATATTTCTTGCATTTGATTGGACGAGTGCGTTTTACAGCAACCGTGATGTTTTCTAGATTTTTAATTGGCTGACTCCTTGTCGTGACAGTGTACGTGCCGTGAACGTTTCACAGTCAAGCAAAATCTGCTCTAATTCCAATTCATGGTTCACTGTTTTTATTTAATAATGAACCTCGTTTTCCTCACACAAAGGGATTCAAGTACCAGTACATTCTTCAAGAAAAAGGCTGAAGGACTAGAACATCACATAAAACAACTGAAGACAAAGGAGAAAATGATAAAACAGAAGATACACCAGAAAGATCAACACCGAAAATTGACTGTGTTTTAGAGAAATTTAATATTTAAAATTTATTACAAAATAAATAACTTTAGTCTTTATTGATAAGCATAATTAAAGGAAATACTTAAGTAAAGTCACTTAAGCAAAGTTCAGATGGCATACTTTTCATGAGCCATACTTTATTTGGCAATAATTCTCAGAGTGAATTTCATGAGTGGGAAACGGATTGTACTGTACAGTGAACCTAACTACAGACCATAATATAAGGACCGCAACAGTGATCTAACAAAACATGCATGCATCGTAAACTTGCTTTTCTGTAATGTAGGCGTGTCCAGAATGTAACTCTTACGGTCTGTTTCCCACTCATACGAAATTCACACTGTTTCATTTGATGGTACACCCAGGACTGTACACGAATGATTCTCCTATGCACTCTACTTCACTGAATCTCTGAGAGGTTGAACCAGTCAATTGTTGAAAGTCGACATTACACAGCAAGTCTATGTTAATGAACAATTGTCTATATCCGGTCTATAAACATGCTACTTTAATGAAGTCCATAAATTTGTGCTGGAATTGGAGATTCTAAGCAACCACGACCAAGATCCAATATAAAACATTTTTATTACAAAATACAATTGTTTGTGCAGCTTGTTTTGTGTCATGCTGTTGGTCAATGCACATTTTGCTGCCACATCTCATTACTATTGGTGAAGACAACCAAGATATGAGAAGCACTGTCTTCCTTGAATCTCATATCATTGTCTTTCAATATATCTGAATATTGGGAATGTTCACTTTCTTGGTGCTCAACAGTTTGAGGGGTAACTTTACTGTTATCTGAAAATATGCAGAAAGGAATAGAAAATAAGAGAAATTATAGAGCACGTGCAGTAAAACCACAAAATAAAATCTGTTGATTTTGGCAAATAGCCACTATTTAGTGAAAAATAGACTATTTGCAATCACCAACCAAGACATTCTTTACACAACGACAAAAGAGGTTCTTGTGTAGATTTTAGTTCATGCAATGAATGTTCTGCTCAAGTGATAGCAATTTACTCATTAAGTAAATTGTCTGTGATTTTCTTTCATGGTTTTACAACATGTGCTCAAGTAATAACAAATTTTTGTTCAGTCCTACCACTGTTTTCGTATGTTCTGTGCTCTAACTTAAAACCTCAATTGTCCAGAAGCCAACCCTTCAACCAATCTTTTGTCTCGGGGGGGGGCTACCAACTTCTACACCATTGAGGCTTCATTTTTTTTAACAGAACACTAAACAGAGGAAGAATCAGGAATTCCCTAGATTGTGGTTGCTTAAAATCTCAAAACAATGGCCTTTATACCAGAAAGAAATGAAATTTAAAGGTGAAAACAAGGGAGCACGTTAAAATATGTTTGTGTGCAGATGAAATAGGCCTTTTTGGTGGCGTTACAATGTTTTCCCATTTCAGACCATGTGTCATTCCCAAGAGTATAATTTCTTTGTTAAACAGTTGTGCATGAGACATACATATGGATGCCCCTTAAACAAAGAATCATATTCCCTAGGCAATGACACATGGTCTGAAATGGGAAAACATTGTAGCACCACCAAAAAGATCTATTCCTGTTTTTGATTAATTGGGTAGTAGTCAAGCAATCCCAAATGTGAGAAGTTCCTCATATTTTGGTTTCTGCCCAAAAGGTTGCAATTGTTGTAAATGATTACTGTTTCAGAATGACGCACATTTTTCTAAATACATTGCTTCATTCCTAGTAAAATTCATCAGGTTTCAAACAGAGCGATTTTATGAACCTGATTTCATCAAGAAACACCTGCTGTCAATTACCTAATTCCAGTGCTCAGCACATGCAGAAAGAATATACTGATGAGGAACGCCTGTCACATTGTAGAATACACACCCAAGGGAAAAGTACTGCTTGAACAATAGCTTTATTAAGACAAAAAATTAAGGTGCTCCCTTGGTAAAAACTGGGCAATTTTTCAAATCAGCACTTGTACTTTTATGAGGTATATCTAGTTGTTGATTTAGTACAGTTGCAAAATGTTGACATCTGCAAGGACAAATTTTCTACTAAAACCTTTTTACTAGTTTCTACTAGTCTACAACAGAAAACTTTTTTACATTGTTCCCAGAGCTTGTGTTTCTCCTGGTCAGCACTGACAAAAGAGAGGCTCTTGTTGCAACCGTTTTTTGATGTGCTCTGGTTGGTTAAGTAAACAATGTAAGTCTGTGATTTCAGAGTTCGATTGTTTACTCGACCATTCAGAACGCTTCAAAAAACAGTTGCAACCAGGGGTCAGGTCACACTTCCAAATAAAGTTTCGAGTGACTGAATAGGTATCACCAAAGAAAACCATAGAACGAACCAATCATAACAGAGTCTATTGTTCTATTTAGCCAATCACACTTAATAATACTAAGTGGTTCGAGTCAACTGGCAACAAGAGCCTCTTGTTTCTTGGTGCTGACCAGGAGAAATGCAGGCTCTGGAAAGGAGATTGAAACCTTTTAAAAATACTTTCAAGAATATATTACATTATCTTATGTACACTATGTACATATTAGCAAAATGCTATCTTTTTTGTTTCAATTTTGAATATCACGCAATTCAACATTCTTGTTGGTCAAAAGTGTAAAATATAAACAGATTTCTCTACATTTAAAGCAGTGGAAAACCAAACATAATTACGGTATGTAGCTGGCAGACTCGAGCACACATCATTTGTAGACTTGCTCCAGGTCCTTGCTTGCTTGTTATTTTTTTGTTGACAAGACATCGGATTCAAATTTAGTCACTTAGGGTTACAAGAGCTTTACGGGTAAAAGGCAATGAAAAAACTGAAAAGCAAACAAGACTTGTAAAACTCAGCACCTCATTAATATTTGCAGACAGCATTGTCTGGCGACATAAGCTATCGACTGTTTCTTAACCAATGAGACACCAAAGGCTCCACCAATCTGTTGAACATTGAGGTGCCAAGTTTTACAAGTCTCATTCGCTTTTCAATCTTTTTCCATGGAAAGCTCTCAGAACCTGAAGTTAAAATTTGAATCCCACAACTCAGCAACGGAAAAAATAACGAGCCAGCAAGACTTGGAGCAAGTCTACATCATTTGCTGAAGACTGCTATAAATAGGGATTTCTGTATGCAAGTTCTTTAATGTTAGTTTCTATAGGTGCATTTTTAGTATCACACTCCAATGACAAAAGTTAAGGTTATTGTTATTTGTTTTAAGCCCTTTTTTAGTTTTGTACAGTCATAAAGCACTTGAGGATTGGTAAAACAATTGAGAACAAAAAAGCCTTATGCTAATAGCCCCCTTTCGATATTCTGGTCAAGTGATCACAAACAAAGCAATTCAAAACGAGGCCCAGGGGAAACACAAGAATATATTAGGATTATCCTTTGTTTCCCCTGGGCCTCGTTTTGAATTGCTTTGTCCATGATCACTCGACCAGAATATCAAAAGTGGGCTATCGCCACAACAAGCACAGCCTAAGCGGTCCAACTTGAAGGCATCTATGGCAGCCACTACAGTTATCTAACCAGTTTGAATTGTCTAGGGTCAATTCAAGATTCCCTCCAATAGTGATACTTCATGTTTACAAACAAAAGTATTGTGATAATATAGCAACCAAGATCACAAAAGCTTTCTGCAGTTCCTTCGTCTTACCAACCAGGACCTCAATCATATCAAGTATCACTATACATTCAGTGTCGCCTAACACGTCTTTACAGTCTGACAACCTCTGGTGCTTTATTGATGCACATAGCACTTCAAATTTTGAATGTTTATAGTGCAGTTGGAAATTGCATTGCATGAAAGACTATTTCTTGGTCTTAAGACGCAAGTAAATCTTGCCTTAAAAATTAGTACTATCTAGGTCATGTACTATCCAGGGTCCAAATGCTGTTCTCACGCATTCAAATCACACATTCATTAAAAATTTTAAGATAGATAAAACTTGGAAAATGTAAAAATTCAGAAATGAACATGTATGAATGTGATCAGAATGAGGTGAAATTATCAAACTTTTTGAAGTGTTTTTTTATTGAAAATAACTCAATTTTACTGCAAAAATAGAAAAACTGCAACAGAAAATTCTCAACTTGGTCTGAAATAAAAAATAGAAAATCAATGCAAAGGTTATTCACATAAAACCAACTTATTTAAGAGAGATAAAGAAAAAAATATGTAAAGGTGAATACTTTACCTCAGATTTTCACATGAAAAACTTGTAACAGCAATCAAAAATATACAAAGTGATAGCAGGGAGAAGATAAAAAGTCTTTGTAGAAAGATAAAATGAAATTTACTACATTTAAAAACTCTACAATGTCTTCACAAAGTTGATTTACAAAACTGTGGAACAGAAGCCATACTGACAATTGTAATTACATTTGAAAATTAGAAAAGGAAAGTGAGGGAAAAGCAAAAATACACAAAAAATGTAAAGAAATACTTTACCTTGGATTGATTTTCACAGAAACGTTATCAGAAAACGGTGAAAACACTTGCATCAGGACTTGAAAACAGCAGAATAATTCGATGACAGCACATTTTTTGTTGAAAGCTAAGTTGACCATCAGGAAAAACATTAGGAATTGAAAGAAAACTGCTTAAAACTCTTCATCAACTCTGATAAAATTTCAAAAACTCTGGATGTCTTGCAGTCTCTTTGCTTCAAAATTATATCAACATAAAAAAGTTTCACAAAATACAGAAAATACACAAGAAAAGCTTTTGTTCGTGAAAACGAATTTATTGAATACAAATAAAAGTTAAATACAAATGAGAAACCCCAAACAAATGGATTTGAAAATGATTATCACAAAAAACTTATTTGTTATGACTTCAATCTTAATCACTCAAAAGGATAAACCTTAGCACTAATATGGCTACTACTGTTAACATGAAAATTTGAAATTTTGAGTCAGAATGTTTTCCTACACCTTAGATTGTAGACCAAGTTGATTTTATAAAAATCTTTAAAGATTTAAGTAATGTGGGTATTGTTGGTCTTTTCATAAATTCTGCATTAATTTTTTTCACAGTTGGAGGATAGGAATGGTTATCCTATTTGAATGCTAAACTGACATGTTCTTGATGGTATGTGACGAATTCCAAGTTGTAGTTTGAACGAGGACTAATATCTCCTTAGAGCAATGAGTGTTTCATTTACATCAAGCAGTATATAACTAAGTATGTAGCACTTTGCAACATGATACAGATTCAATGGTTAATGTAATATGATGATAAAATATTGAGGGGAAGACTCTGCACAAAGGTGGAACTAATATGGTCTATATCCACCTCCTCCGCCACCCCGTCCCCCTCTACCACGCCCCCTACTTGGACCATACCCTGACTGCTCTTGAGAGTACTGTCCCATACTGCCACTTCCCCCATAAGAGTTTCCATAACCGCCATATCCGCCACCATATCCATTGTAGTAATCTCCTGGGCCTCCTCCGTAACCTCTGTTGTAGTTGTCATATCCTCCTCCATATCCGCCATATCCTTCATAACCTCCTTGGTAGCCACCATACTCTCCTCCATAGCTGCCACCACCTCCATATCCACCTCCTCCGCGACCACCTCTTCCTCCCCCTCTTGGACTGAATCCATGACCCCCACCTCCTCTTCCACCTCGTGGACCACCACGGCCGCCACGGCCGCCACCTCCACCTTGGCCTAGCTCTGCTGCTTTCTTCATTTCTGCTGGTTGATTTTTGACGACGCATTTACGGATGAGGAAAAGTTTATCTACAATGTTCTCATTCTCAAAGTTCACAAAGGCAAATCCTTTGAACTTGTTAGTATCTTTCTCTCTCATCAATCGAATGGAAGTTGGTTCAAATGGGATAAAAGTTGCCAAGGCTGTTTTAATATCTTCTTCTGTTTGATCATTTTTCAAGCCACCCAGAAAGAGCTTCTTGGTTCGAATATGCGCAAGGGGATCCGGGTCTTCTCTTGGGATTGCCCGTCTGACGTCCACCGTCTTCCCATCAATGTTATGGGACTCGAAATTGAACAAGATATTATCAACACAATCACAATCGTTATAGCTGATAAAGGCACATTTTCTTGATTTACCATCAGGGTAACGGATAAGTTTTGCTTCTTGGATTTCTCCATACTGACCAAAGTACTCCTTTAGTTTGTCTTCATCTGTTTCTTCCTTCAGATTACCAACATAGATTTTCTTGAGAATACAATTGTCCTTCCAGGAGTCATTGGCTGCCATTTCTCCTAATAAAAATGATTATAAATGGAATAATCAATGGATAATTATTACAGGGGAAATGTTAATGTATATTGTGTTTCACTGATTCATAGCTTCTTTAGGACTGTACTATCTAGTAAGTAAATAAGTATGCTTTGTTTGCACTTATAAAACTAGTCTCAAAGCCAAAAACATGCGTTTTTACAGACCCCAAGGTATAAGAAAGTCTTATTAAATCATGATAAATAATTATTGATAAAAATCAGTCATTATTCTTTCTCAATAAATTCTTCAATCTATATGTTCTAGATTCCGGATTCCCACATTCCTGATTCGGATTTTCTCGTATCTGACAGCTCCCGTCATATCCACTTTGAAACCGGACTCGCCGGCTTTCGAAAACTCCTAACAAAACTTAAAAATCCGATTCCAACAATGAAAAAATACACGAAAAGAAAGATCTTGTGATATTTAGTGTGTTTTAGCTCAACTCGTGACGGTTTTAAGACAAAACCTTGATTTTTTAGGAGACGCAAGAACGACATATTTTATACACGTGGTGAAGAGTTTGACTCGTTTTATTTCCAAATTTGCTGACTCGTACCTCAAAACAACAGTGAAATTAAACAAATAAAGTAGTTATAAACTTTAGGAGCTTTAAAGAGAGGTTTTAGAGCTTCGTTTTTACGTTTTTCGCTATTCTCGTAAACCCACCCCAAACATGTGCTTCCACGGAATGCTTCGAATCCTGAAGTTCGCTCAATTCACGGCACCAAAAATCACATAAAAAGGTATTTCCTTTCGCTGGATTTTATAAAGAAAAAATCTTAAGGTTAAGAGGAAAAGTTATTTGAGATATTTGTGTCGAGTTCTTACCTTTTTACGATGGTTTTAAGCAGTTTTCTACGGTGTGTTCACAGTTTTGTCGAGTAATGGACGCCCGAGCAAACAAAGGACAATCAAGCGAGATTGCAAAATACGAGCATGCGCAATCACTTTGCCGCTGACAGCGCGGGAACTAACCACGTGATATAAGATTTTGTTAGGGAGGGGAAGGACAGTCGGTTAGAGGCGCGGAGTTCTGAAGAGCAACGTGTACGTTTTCAAGGAATATCTTTCTAGAAAACTAAAGATGAAAGAGCTAGGATGCTGATCTTCTCGATTTTTTCCCCTTCTTTGGTACCAGACTCCTTTAATCTCAAAATAGCCCACTTTCGATATTCTGGTCGAGTATCACGAACAAAGCAATTCAAAACGAGGCCCAGGGGAAACTAAAGAATATATTAGAATTATCCTTTGTTTCCCCTGGGCCTCGTTTTGAATTGCTTTGTCCGTGAATACTTGACCAGAATATCGAAAGTGGGCTATTAATAGTGCTCCCAATCTTTAGCCCCCCCCCCCCACTCTGCTCTTGGGATAAAGATAGAAGAAAGCAAAGGTATTCCCATGTATTTAAACCTATTGCATGTAAAATCAAAAGCTTGGGTTAGATTCAGGGGTAGATCTAGGGGGGTAAATAGGGTGGCTAGCTACCCCCTTTCTTGGGCAGTTTTTTTCCTTTTCATTCTTTTTACTTTCTATATATTTCATTGCATGTTTTTCTGTTGCATGTTTATTTTTGCTGGAACACTAACAAATACTGTTTTCCTGGTGTGAACTTTTATTACTGCAAAACATGAACATGTTAAACTACATTTGGACCTTTTTCAAAGTACATACTTCCATTCTTTAAATTCACCCCCCCCCCTAAATTATTCCTAGATCTGCCACTGAGATTGGGTTTATGTCAAAGAGACCCAAGAAAAAAACAGGATTACTGTTCAACATAATCACAACATTGTTGCAACTCTTCATAATCCAAGCAATAACCATGTGCAATCAACAAGTGTTTATATTTTCATCCAAATTGAACAGCATTTGAAAATGCTGACAGGGGTCATCACTTCAGGTGATCTGCTGAATACTGCATGAATTTCAGGGATGGTCACTATTTACTGGGAGTGAGAGGTTGGCTGGTGGAAATGAGAAATGCGATGCCCATTATTTTTGGTCCCCCTGTATAGATAACAGAAGTTTAGTCAGTCTTATTGCTATAACACAAACATCTTTACCTTCTCCCTTTCTAGTGCACAAAAATGTTTGGTATTCCCCTCATATCTACCAGCCCTCCTCTCCCATCCCTGTAAATAACACTCAGTCCCTAAGCAAAAAGCTGGCAAGAGGCACAATAACAACCACCTTATTGGTTAAGGGCAAGATTTTTATAAAAATGAGCTTTAGAGCAAACTCCAAAAAAGACCAAATATTCAGTAAAACGTCACACCCAGTAGCCTATTTTTGATATCCTGGTCGAGTGATCATGGACAAAGCAATTTGAAATGAGGCCTTGAGGAAAAAAGAATGTATTAGGATTACCCTTTGTCTTCCCCTGGGCCTCAATTTGAATTGCTTTGTTCATGATGGTTCAACCTGGATAGTGAAAGTGGGCTATTGTCTTTCTATCTTAGAGCTCACATGCAATCGTGTCAAAAGAATCCCAAACATGGTTTGGATTGGACTTGTTTGAAAAACCTCAAAGTTGTTCGGGCAGTGAAAGGTGTGATGAATTTGAAAGATAAAATCAACTCAGTAAAAGTGTGAAAAGCAACCCTGTAATTGAATTTTAATACCAAAATAAGATTCATTTTCATACTATCTAATAAAAAAATCATCACAAACACATGAGAATAGAATACAAAACAAACCACTAAAAAGTATCAAACACCAAGTGGTAACTTCTAATGTCAAAATTTAATTACAATCATCTCAAAATTGTTGTCCAGATGTGAAGACATTTAGTCAGTAATAAAGTCATTTGTATTATTAATTAAATTTGAATCTTTTCTCAAGTAACTTCCAGCAGTCATTATGGCAGCATGCAAATGAGAGAACAAGCATTGTACTGACCCAATAGCCTCACTTGGATGATTCCAAAACAAAAGAAATATTGTGATGCAGGCTCAGCGGTAATAAATGCTATTGCCCTTTCCAAAATTCAAAAAGGGACTGGGGCCAAGTGTAGAAATATTAATGTAATTAAGAAATGAACCCTGTCACAAGAAAGACCATACTGAAATTAGTTAACTCACCGAGTTTGAGCATGTTTGGATGAATATAAAGTGAATGGCAAATTTTTTAAAAGTTGCAAAAATAAGAGAGAATGTATGTTTTTTTGGGACGCTGATCTCAAACACCATACATTTTCTCTTATTTTTGCAACTTAGAAATTTGCCATTCAGTTAGTTCTCACCCAAACATGCTCAAACTCGGTAAGTTACTCATTTCAGTATGGTCTTTCTTGTGATGGTCTTCATTTCTTAATTACATTCATATTTCTACACTTGGCCCCAGTCCTTTTTGAATTTCAGAACGGCTAATTTGGCACACAAGAAGAGATGCATAATATTATATACCAAGTATAATGCATGATCGTTTTTCTAGTGAATTTCATAACTCTTTTCAGAAATGGAAAATGTGATACATGCTAATGACTGTGTTGGCTAAATAGTTTTTTGTCTGGTCAACAATTTTGAGATTGACTGTATCTAATTTCTAAATGGTTGATAGGGTAAACAGCAATTATTTATGACAAGTTGCAATTGCTGCTAGCAATCAAAATAACTGTGAGACAACCATAACTTTTTGTCACACCTAAGTGTTTAGAAAGATGCTGTTGACACTCAGAAGACTATTGGTTATGGTAATATTCCATTCATGTCTTCAGGAAAGTGTGCCATTCACCAATCTCAGATCACCATTTGCCCCTTCAACCTTTTCAAAATAGCTATACAGCAATAGGTTTATTGATGCATTCTAATAAACAACATAACAGTTTTTCTATTTGAATATATTAAAACACATCTAGTCACATTGGGTGTTCAAAAAATTTGTTGGCAGATGCAGGCCGATATTGTCGCAACTTTTGTACAAACACAAATATGCAATTGTGCGAGCAACATTATAAGGTCTTTGTGAAACTTGGGGAAGGGGTGACAAATTGGATGTTATAGAGCACAGCATTTTGAGTAACACTAAACAACATGGAAAACAAAGGAGGGCTATTTCTCATAAGGACAGTTGGATTTCTGATGACACAGTATACAAGATACCAAGCAAATTGTCCCATTGCTCCCCCCTTGTAGCTAACTATTTCACAGGTATTGTTTGCACTTTAATGTTTCCAGAAAATTTGGAGCAGCAGGCTGTGTAGCTTAGAGCAGCATCAAATTGTATTTGAATATTTATAAAAATTGAGCCACTTTTCTTACAAATGCCATCTCTTTATCTAGTACATCAGATCTATTCAAGTCCTGCATCTATCATGAATCCAATAAAGGCTGTCAAGCTCCTCTGATTGGATGACCAATGTAGTTAAGTCCAGAGCTGCTCTAAATATCACTGATCTGATTTAGACTTCAACTGTTCTAGCAAGTGACCTAGGTATGAGATAAAGACACTTGAAAGCTTAGACAAACTTCTTGTAAAAATGTAATTCAGCATATTATAACAGTTAAAATGCTATATACATTATGTTACATCAAGCACTATTAAATATATTTTATGAAAAATAATTTACATCTTGCATTGATTTGAATATTGGAATATTGTGCAATCGAAACTATTTTATCAAAAAAACCTTGTCATTGTTTTGGTTTATGCTGTCCAGCAGCGAAACATTTTTCAGAGATTTTTCCTTCTGATCTCTCGTACAGATATTTCACATTCATTTTTTCTACACTTCTTTTTTAGTTTTCATGTTTTTTTTCAATTTCAAAGGCTTTACACAATTCACTTTTTTCGATTTCTTAGTATATCCCTCTGTGAATTTTTCTAGTTCTATTTACAAAATGTTTATGCATGTAGGCAAAACATATTTAGAATCTTGATGTAATATTGTTGTTAATATGTCATTATTATATTGTCCATTGGATTAACATACCTTAATAAATAAGTTATCTAGTAAGGTCGATAGTTGGAACGGGCTCCATTTCCATATCCTGCATTACCATTCATTCCATAGCTTTTCATTGGTCCATAACCAGACGCAGCCTGACTGTACATTCCAGTGCCATCATCGTAAGCACCATAACCTGGGGTGTATGAACCATATGCACTTTCGTAACTGTATGCAGGCGAGGCTGGGTAACTACTGTAACCACTGTATCCACCATATCCACCAAACCCATATCCATAGCCAGGACTGTAAGCTCCGTAAGCACTTGTCATGTAGCTACCAGCATATCCAGGGTAATAATTACTCATAAATTGCCCCTCTCTTTGGTACCCTCTTCCTACTTGTCCCCTTCCACGCCCTCTTTCACCCCTAGCTCTTGGATCAGCTTTCTTGATTTCAACTTTCTTGCCACTCATGTCAATCATTCGATGACAAAACAAGGTGTCTGCATCATCGTCGGTGGGTAAATCGACAAAGCAGAAGCCTCTGTTTTTTGTGCTATCATCTTTTCTCATAAGCAGTGCAACTGATTTGGGCTCCTTTCCTATGTATGACTTGATTAATTTGTTTACATCTTCTTGTTTTGCAAAATCTGGCAAACCTCCAATGAAAATTTTATTTGTACTTAGCTGTGCAATGTCATTGTTTTTCTCTTTAGGGATTGATCTTTTGACTTCACATTCTTTTCCATCAATAATATGGGGTTCACCTTTTGCTTTCTTGTCAAGAATCTTGGATACGTCATTGTGGTCTTTCATAGTAACATAGCCAAATCCTCTGGATTCCCTTGTGCCGCTTTCTGTTATCACTATACAGTCACTCACTTCACCAAATTTTTCAAAGTACTTTTGAAGGCCCTCTTTTGAAGTCTCACGGTTAAGACCACCAACAAAGAGCTTTGATAATCTTTCTTCAGGTGTTGATTCCATATCTAAGAAATGACAAGAAACAGTAGTTATAGCAACCTTGGAAACATTGCTACAAGAACATCACTTTCATCTAACATAAGATTTATCACAGGGCCATTGCTCCCTTGTGTGTTTGTGGGGGGGATGTCCCACATTATGTCAACCCACAACCACAAGAGTTTAACACCCAAGAAGAATGATTTTATTACCCAAAGATAACCAAACAAATTTTTACAACAACTACTCAATTATGATTGAGTGTTTAAACAACAGAATTTGGACAAATTTTTAATTTTCCCAAAAAGAATTATTTTACTTCATACAAGTCTAAATATGATTAGAAAAAATCTATTAGTGGTCTATGGTCTATCATCAATCAAGCATTCTGATTGGCTGAGCTACTAGGGGTCTATTAGTGATAGACCTATGGTAGCAAAAAGTGCCAGTTTTAGAACCAACTAGACCCTGTGTCCATGGTGTGAGCCCATGCCCTTGGGAGGTCCTGTTGAGAGTACATAAACTAGGATGCAGGTTTGAAAGGAAAAGGTCAGATTACATCTTTTATTACTCATAATATTCAAAGTAAAGCAGCAGGACTCCAAGTATGGCCCTAAAAGCTAACACTGAAAAAAGCTTTGGAGCAATTTCAGAATACCCGGCTAATGACATTCATCCTTTGAGAACGACAAATACATACAATAGAAACACAATAAAATGAATATCATGAATACATTAGCCGGGTATTCTGAAGTTGTACCAAAGCTTTGATAAAATCTATGGCATAAGCTCTACATTCCAGATTCATCCTTGTTCTTTAGTCCATATTCCATTTTTGGCATACATAATGAATATGTGTCAATCGTCAAGTTCTTTGCTAAACTCGGTATTCTCAAGAAATCAAAATTCCCAGTTAAGGACAACAAAAAATCCATGATTTGCCTCATAGATGGTTTGAATTTTATATTTTGTAACTTTTAGGGGTATTTCTGTATCCAATAATACAATAAATCATCAGATTCGGCAAAAATAGTTGATAACTTAAAATGAATTCTGAAGTCGCTATTTATTAACTAATTTACACATCCTTAAATCAATGCTCAATAACCGTGAACACTTCAAGGCTTTTTTGACATAAATTAACACTATCCAATCAGAGATCTCTATGTAAAATGGAATGAAACATTTTTAGGCATCATCCAATCAGAACACGCTTTATAATTTATGTGATTTAATTTTTCTTTCATTCCCATGAGAAAGCTAAAAATAGAACTCCTAAAGTTTGTTGTGATTGGATTGTTCATAAAAAGATCGATTCTTTGGTTTAAAACGAAGTATCTTATTGGTTCAAGCATTAATTTACGTCATAAATTAAGTGTTCACGGTTTGAGTGTCCTTACTGAAAGCTTTCAATGAGGATAAAGTTGGAGACAAAAGTTCATAGTTTCTGTATTTCAAACTACATGTTAAAAAGTACGTTTCTATCGGAAAGGTCAATCAATATAAAATGATGCAAACAATATTACTTCACACGTTGAAGACTCTACCTCGATCCCACGTCATCGGTAAACGTAAGGCTTTTGATCCAAATCAAAAATCATATAGTCCTGTAACGCATTTCACTCATTCAACTGAAGTGAATACAAAAACTAAACATTTCTAACATCATCCTGTGTTTCGGTGACTAGTGAAATATAATAGTAGCTTGCTATTTTGACTGGGCTCTGCTCCTTGATCTTCTTCAAGCAATGCTATTTTCTGCTCAATTGAAAATTCTCAAAAAGTATGTATTCTATTTAAATTGCTTACCCAGGGGGTTGGGGGATTTGAAAAAATTTCTCCAGCCCCGACAGTGGGGCATTTGACTATGTTGCTTGCCTTGATAGGTGGGGATTTGACAATCTTTTTTGTAAAAAATCAAATGCCTGTGGTGTTGCCAGGGGGGAGGGGGAGGGGGAATTGTCACTCTTGGAATTGACTGATACATAATCTTGATATTCCCAAGATTGTTTAGAGGACTTCAATTTCTTTCACAAAGACACATGAAATTTCAAAATATTGGGAAAAATGGCAATGCGTTTTTATAAGAAAAAAAAACACTTCATGTAAGCAAATTCGATTGGCCAAATTCTGAGAACTAAAGAAAGCTTCCCAAAGACAATGAATCTATTTATCTCAAATGTTCAAGGCAATCTTGTACCATCCGCGGTTATTTTGACCCATCGAGTTAAGAAACCAAGTTTTAGAAAGTCTATAACAATATCTATATCCTTTGAAAAGTATTTGAAAGCTAATTTTAAAGTTTCGTGCACAAAAACGAAACAAAATCCTCAGATGATTATTAGCCAAGAAGCTAGTTGACATTCGAGATGTCTTTTTACCAAACTTGGGATAAGTTTTTAGATGAACTGTACTTCGTATTTACTAGAATAGCATCTTAAAATGCCACGGTTTTTCTGTGCAAAGTAGCTAAACGGTTGTATTCCTATATATCATATGAAGTTAAGAATGATTTTCTGTATAAAAAAATCGAAATTCCAAAACAAGGCACCCTGAAGCTTGTCAAAAATTCTCAGTTCTAGGAATAATCTTTAGGATAAACGCTGTATTTACGCGTTCAAAATCATGTGATAATTCAAATTCTTTGATTTATGCGTTGCTTACCGTAAGTGGAGAGTTAGTAGTGGTATGGGGAGATATTCTCGATTCTTTTGTGTTTTCGTTGATGGTAAGAAAGGACGCGCAAAGCTACAGGAAACACACGAGGAATCCGCGATAGACTTACCACAGGGATCCCACACCTTTTACTCTTACAATTAACAAGAAACATTTTTTAACTCCTTTCATTTATTTCTCGGGATATAAATCAACTTTTGCTGGACCGATTTATTGGAACTCAAGGAAAAATCATAATCTTCCTTTTTTAAGATCAGACACCCATTGTAAAAATATAGCAGTACTTGCAACCCAAAGTAAAACGAGTCATTCATTTCAGTCAATGCATAACAAAGTTTTCCATTTCAAGCCACGCAGCAGTGTAGCGAGGGGGGCCGGGGTGGGGTCAGTCACCACCCCCCTAAAATTTTCAGAACAATCAATTTTTCTTTGATGTGGTGTGCTGTAGGGACAGGGGTGGGCATCTGCCCCCCCAAATCTGTTTGGGGTGCACCTGCCCCCTCAGAATTAACATGATGCTACACATCTGAAACCATTTGTCATTTCCTCAATATCCTGGAATCACATTACTTTGGCAGATCCAAGATTCTTCCCACAGAGGGATGCATTGGTCACCAATGTAAAAAAGTCAACTGGAGGAAGGGTGAACACTACAAATAGGGACTAAAAGGCACAAAAAGGGCCATAATGCCACTAGAGAGGTGTGCAAAATCCCCTGGATCCATCTCATTTTGTTGTGAAATGTTTTTATTCTGCCATCATTCAAACATACATAAAGCTTTGGTCAATTCTTAGTGATTGACAGCAGTAAAAAACCTATTTCAAAACAGGCCATTGGAATGTCCAAGTTTGCAGAATACATAAAATTTCAGTAAAGTCTTATCTTCCACCTCCCCTCAGGGTTATCAAATACAGTACTTGTATGTTTTAACTTCTTTATTCATCATTTCATTAATTGTTGACTTGATAGTATATACAGAAGCACAAGTAAAACACCATAAATGCACATCTTTTGCTAATAATCATTTGCAGCATCCAATTGATTGAATATTTTTAGGTTATGCCTTTGCAATTTAAATCAAGCAATGATTTGTGCTTATGTCAGATATTTGGAGCTCTATTGCCACAACTTGTCACCACTCTCTGATAAAAGGGTGGTGTTTCATGTACCGGAAATTTATGCAAACGATCACGAAATTCTATGGCATGAAAAGAGAAACAAAAGCCTAAAACAAAAGATTAAAGTTAAACAATAGAACAAAGCTAACAAAGGTTATAATGCTTCTCCGGTACACGAAACACAACCACTGATAAAAGCATTTCTGGTTTGATTCCTTAATTAACATTACAATGGAAAGTAGTCATTTTGTTGGTTTGTGCTGTTGTGAATATTGTGTTTTCCCAGGTTATCCATCATTCCTCCCATCACAAAAATCAACTTCGAGTTTTCAATTCAATAACTGGACAGGGTAGCCTCCTTTGCAGTCATTCTCAGGGTCATCACACAACTCTTCTCTCCTGCTATGGGAAAGATGCATAAGCAGTGGCCCTAAGAAAGGCTGTGAACAGGAACCTCACAATGGGCACAGTTTTTCATTACAAACAAGGATAATTCTACCAGATTTCTGAAACTCACACTCATTTGCTCTCAACACTCAATCATTACATTTTTATTTCCAATACTCCTTTCTCTATCTTATGCTGTCTAAACACCACATATTATCCTTGGGAAAAGTTAACAATAGCCAATCCTGTCTTAGACTGCAGTGGTTAGCCCTTCCCAGAGACACTGAAATCTGACAAGCATTTTCACGTTCTTCTTGTACTGAACTTTTTTTCTGATCAGAACCAAGCCAAACCTTTGACTTGTCTCTCTTACCTTTGGATCCATGAATAGTGCCATCATGCATCATCTTCAATGGTTCTCCTCACTACTTACAGATCCTATATACTTACTCATTTGTAGTCATTTCTCTAGAACTCATCAAACAAATATAGAGGGCAAGACTCCATTTCTGGGCTCACTTAAAATTTCTACACTTTCCAATTTATGTAACCAGTCTTAAACTGCAGCAGTCTGGCACACCACTTACAATGCTCATTTCTCTGTTGCCAAACTTAAAACACTCCTCAAGCATTTTTGGTTCGTTATGGGTCAACAAAAGCTTAACTGAGGGTTACAGTCTTCTGAAACAGCACTAAAACAATTACCCTTTTACACCATCAATAGTGTTCTTATTTACAAGGCCAATATGTGTCGATAGAACAATGTGTAAAATCCTGACCTTTGGAAGCTATACAATCAAGATCAAAAAGGAAAATATGCACTTAATTGAGCTTTGTTTTGGCCACCAAAACAACCTAAATGATAGTACTAAGAAAGGAAGATGTGATACCCATGGGCCTAGATAAAAAAAAAATTAAAACTTGTTACTTTGAGACAAATTTAAGTCCATTTCCAGTTTATGCAACCTAGTCTTAACTTCCATCAACCAAATTCACAACAGGCCCAAGTTTATTTGATCACAAGTACTGAATTCCCTCATCTGAATCGATAGCCGTTTTTGAATAACTGTGGTTAAATACAATATTGAACAATAAAGCAACAATAATTTCATACCTAGGAATGAAAATCAATAAAACTGGGAATTTATTCTGTATTTTGGATTGGAATCAATCAATCTTTCTCATTTTAGACAAGAACAGTTCTCTCTGGTAGAGCAGAAAGTTCTTTAAATTTGGCCCATGCAAACTTTTATTGATGGAAGAAATTCCAAACAACTGGGCTCTCTTGCTCACGAGATTTGAATATGGATGAAACAGACTTACAGGTCATCACAAAAATATCAAGGAAAAAGCAAAAGACTATTTAAAAAAAAGTGGAATGAACTGTAGTGAGGAGATCCACATATCCAGAAGACCTTCATCTTCATGTATCACTGAAGAGGAAACATAAGTCAGACCCAACATGCATAAGAATACTTTCAAGATCATGAAAACTCTGGTAAGGGTTTTGATTTTCAACATTTTGGTTTTCAAAACTTGTCTTCCTTGCATCTGATAATTGCGCACTATTTGTAGTATACATATAGTATAGGTGGGTATTGAAAACGATGTGGCTTTTAATGAGACCAAACCATAGCAATACAAAAGATTTTGATCGCCATGTGCATCATAATCCAAGGGATTATGAAGAAAATCTCTCATAAATTAATCTGATAGTGTGGTATTGTGTAAAAAAAAATAGATTAAAATTTAAAACAATTATATAAAAGAAAGAAAAAAGAATTTAAGAAATGACCAATTGACTTTACAGCTACAGCTACAGTACTGACAGCACCTTGCCTGATTTGCTCAGTGCTGATAAATATCCCAAAAGGAGCAGACAATGGGAGCATTTGTTCAAAGGATGCTGGCCACTGAAAACATTTTGAAGGGGGATATGACACTGGATACGATCACAAAAGAATCTATAACCTGGTAATGTAAATTTTAGGGCATGAATAGGGGAATTGCACATCAAAACTATGCAAAATATCCTTCGAAGATCCAACATATTGTCCTGCTAATTTCAATATTAAAAGCAAAATATAAAATACACTCAATATAGCAGCCCTGACTAACAATGACTTTATTCAAACCTTACTTTAATATGTATACGAACTGAAAGTAATATCTAAATGGGAACTTTTCTAGAATAAAAACGTAATAAAATGCATTATACGATGAGACAACAAATATACATGTGGAGAAAATGTCCTAAGTCTTCAGCTACATCTCTAGGATTCTTCTGGGTATGTTGATTGACGATGCTTCTGACGAAGTTTAGATGCTGTTGCTAGGTCCTTGAAGTCTTAACTTAGCCCTGATCTTAGGTAATCCGACTACTGCAATCATTCTGTGCTAGATACCTAGATGTAAGACAGAGATACCGATCCTATCAGATCAACATGTTGGCAAGTCCTTAGTTATTAGAGTACAGCTGAAAGAACAAGGATAGTTTACACATCTAAACTATTGTAGGAACTTTTTGATTTTTTCTTGAATTTTTAAGGTCTTACCTTAATTTGAATCATTTAAAATACTCCAGAGAAAATTGAGCAAAAATGGACAACCAAATTCAGGGACAAAGGGGAAGTGATAAACAACAATTTTACACTCACCTTGTTAGTATTCAGTAGGGGCGATATCGAGATCCTCGGTTTCCACCTCTTCCACCATTGGATGGAGGATATGAGCTCTGTCCATACATACCCATACTACCTCCATATCCACCATATCCGCCATAGCTTCCACCATAGCCTCCACCATATCCATCACTATAACCACCTCCATAACCACCACCACCATAGCTATCATACCCATCTCCGCCATATCCACCACCACCATATCCTCCATATCCACCTCCTCCATATCCTCCTCCACCACTTCCATATCCAGAGCTTCCTCTGTAACGGCCATAGTCGCGACCACCACCACCGCCGCCGCCGCCACCGCCACCACCACCACCTGACCGCCCTCCTCCTCGACCCCCCCGGGGACCAGGACTGTCACTACCACCACCACTTCCCCCTTTGGGCTCCGCTTTCTTAATTTCGACCATTTTGCCTTTGATTTCGATCTTCTTAATACAGCATAGTTCGTCGGCATCGTCCT
This sequence comes from Radianthus crispa, assembly GCA_015164035.2. Classification (NCBI taxonomy): domain Eukaryota; kingdom Metazoa; phylum Cnidaria; class Anthozoa; order Actiniaria; family Stichodactylidae; genus Radianthus; species Radianthus crispa. The sequence goes on along the minus strand of JAABNW020142882.1, from coordinate 4,289 downwards.
CATTCTCCAACTCGACAAAACAAAAGCCACGATGCTTGTCTGGTTCGGCCTTCTTTTTGATTAAGTCTACTAATACTGGATTGGCTTCCAACACATCGGATATAGCATTTTGGATGTCTTCACCGGTCGCACTATCTGGTAAACCGCCAACAAAGACTTTCTTGGTTTTCTGATGCGCTGTACTGCTCGAATCGTCTCGTGGGATGGCACGCTTTACCTCACATTCTTTACCATCGATTTTATGCGGTCCCTGCGTTCGTTTTGCTTCCAGGACTTTCTTCGTCACCCTATAATCTTTAAACGTAACGTAACCAAAACCACGAGACTGCTTTGACTCACTGTCCCGAATAACCACGCAGTCGGTCAGCTCTCCATATTTTTCGAAGTATTCTCTCAAAGTCTCATCTGAAGTTTCTCGATTCAATCCTCCGACAAAAAGTTTCTGTCGCCTTTCTTCACTGCTCGTCTCGGCCATTTTTCTATGCTAAAATGAAAGAAAAAGTATTCATCAGTAAATCTTGATTGAATATTTAAGCTAGAATTGACTTAGGAGGGTTAAATAGTACCTTAAATATTGATAATTTTGGTCGAAACCTTAAAACTTTCGTTCAAAATGGAGGACGCCGATGAAAGGAGGAAGGAGAGGAAGTGATGCCAGGTGTCATCCTGAGCACGTGGGCAATCGAATCATTTATTGGCTAGAATGCTATTCCCTTTTTCATTGGATGATTCCATTCTTGATTGACAGCTAAAGTCATTCGTGGCCGGTTGTCATAGTATTACGAATACATTTATAGCTTTTTTTGGCCTCCAAAAATGTACCCTGGTTCCAAAGGTTTCTCGTAGTTTTTTCTTTCGGCTAAAATTCGCCGCCAAGCGGCGACATCGAGCTGCGAAGCGCGAATTTCAGCTGGTAAAAAAATACGAGAAACCTCTGGGACCAGGTTACCAAAAATGTGTCTCATAAAGAGATATTTACATAATATTTTCACAAATAAATGAGAAGTATTTTATTTATTTCATTTCGGAAAATATTAATTTCCTATGAGAAATTTGCGTTAACACATCCTTCGAAAAAGTCAAGATTGGGTTCCCTGTGTCGTATCTCAATTTTCAAAATGGCGTACAAACAGAGGTACAGTATGTTGTAATGGCTTCTTTCAATTTCTCTTACACAAATTCTACGTAACTTTCAAACCGACATTCCATTTCTAGAGTTGCTGAATTCCAGGCTGTGCTTAATGCACCAGTTATTAACACGAGGAAACTACGTACTCTCTGCTTTAATGGTGAGAAATTTCTCCAAGTTTGAATTAAACTCCAATCAAATATAAGATTTGCATTCCTTTACTTACCAGTATGCTTTTGTTTCTGCTGTTCTTATATCTATAAAGCTCTATTAATTTTTGTCTTTTAACTAGAAAAATTTAAAACATTTATTACAGTAAATGAGAGTTGTCAAACAGATAAGCTTAAGTTATTTTTCATTTTTTCCGGGGGGATTATAAGCTTAAGCTTAACTTAAATAGTTCGTAATTTTGTTTGATTCACACCATTTAGTTTATCATTATCAAAAAAGGCATGTTTCTATTGCTATGTTTGGTTGAGATTCTCAGAAAAGTACTTGCAGAACTGCTGTTTTGAAATATTACCAGTATCACTCTTCAGAACCGATTCAACTGTTGAACGTGCTGCACAAAACTTGTAATGATGCCAAGTGAAACCCAAAAAAGATTCAGTTTCTGTTTACAAGATCTGTGGTACCCTCCACTATGCCCATTACTACATTGTGGTACTCACAGTATCCTAAATCAGGAGAGCCCCCTCTCTAAACTCCAGAGTCTTAAGACTGATGGACTTGATGCTCACATATTTAATCAAAATGTGCTTCTTCAGGGTATCCAACTTATTCACTGGTTGCCTCTTTCTAATGAAATCCTATACACACACATATATAAGTTTTTGCTGACCCCCAAAGATGTTTAAGTCTAAGACCTAAGTCTGTGAGTGAGCCATGCCCTGACCCTCATCAGTCCGAAGGTGGTTTCAAAACCATTTTATAAAATAAATTTTTTGTTTCTCTTATTTGCAGGGATTCCTGATGTTTCAGGTATACGTGCCCTCTGTTGGAAAGTAAGTTAAAGCTGTTTAGTATCATATTACATGCAGCAGGCTAATTCTCATGACTGTAAACAACTGACTAATCTTGTGGATGTACAATACTTTCCAATATGTAAGGATTTTGAAGGAAGAGACATCATTATTTTATTCTATTTCCCAGCTTAAATTTTGACTATGGTATAAATTCCAAGATCAAAGTCCATAGTGTAAGCCTTTGTCTAGTTCAAATCTCAATTTCGTTTTTGATGAAGTTTTTTTTGCAATCCCAGTGGATAGAAGCCTTCCATATACCAACTTCCATTTTACCATTTTGTGATACTGTATATTATGTGACCTTACATTAATTTTATCAATAGTTAATGTTAGGATATCTACCTCCAGAAAGGGATACATGGAGCACAAATTTATACAAACAGAGGTAAAAAAGTGTGGATCACTATATATTTTGAAATCTCATTATTAAATTATACCTTGTCAAATATCAAGCATAAAAGAGAGTGTATATAGAAACAATCTCATGTGTGTTTAAGGTTGAATGTACATTTTTAATGAAGAGGAGTGAGTGCACATGCACTGGAGTTTTAGGCAGAAGGTACCCTCTAAAGATTATTTTGTGAAGGGTCAACTCTTTTCCTAGCCAAGTGATGCTCACCTTTTTTTGGTTATTATGATGAAGGGCCATGTTTTTAAACTCAGGCCAGGAGAATCATCACATATATTATACAGAAATCTTCAGCCTACCAGTCCTATACTCATTATAGACCTACAGTCCTTTATACCTCCTCCTTGGCATTTCCCTCCTCACTAGAATTGGCCGTTTCCATATCCAGCAGGAAACTGGGCCGAGTTTGGACCACAAAGCATGCATGGATTGTCTGGAAGGACAGAATGTTCAATATTTCAATATTTGAACAGCCAGGCATGCAGTATTTGAATTTGCGAGGCATAATATTGATGACAACATATAAGATTTAAAAGAAGGACTCTGTAGATTGAAAATTCTGTCTTTCCAAACAATCCATGCATACTTTGCAGTCCAAACTCGGCCCAGTTTCCTGCTCGATATGGAAATGGAGAATACCAGTTGGTGTTTTTCCACATCTTGGGAAAAACAAAGGTGCCAAGGACAACAAGAGAATGAATGAATAACTATTTTATATTCATACTTTAAGGCCTTGGATGTCCAGAAACTACAAACAATAGAAGAATATCATGTTTGAAGCTCAGTTTGTCAAAGATATTCCTTAAGTTTGTGTATTAGTTTGACATTTTGATTCATTTATTATTTTTTGATATAGAATCCCAAATCAACATTTTTTGCCATAGGTCAATTTATCAGCAGTTTGTACAGGAAATCATCATCGATCAAAGCCAGGGTCTTCAGTCTGGTACCAAGGGAAATGAAACACATGTAGATCATGTATGTTGAACTAGAGCGAATTTCGTAAGAGTGGGAAACGGACAGTACCGTATTGTGACCGTAATTACGGACCGTAATCTAAGGACCGTAACAGTGATCTAACAAAACACGCATGCACCGTAAACTTGCTTTACTGTAACGTAGCTGTGTCCGTACTGTAACTCTCACGGTCCGTTTCCCACTCATACGAAATTCGCTCTATTGTGCCTGTGTTTCAAATGTACATACTCAAAAAATCTTTGAATGCAAATGGCGCTCTTGGGTTTTCCCATACCTGAGCATGTGTCAATGTGTACCCTAAAGTCTCCAGGTGATCTGAGGAAAATCAATTAGCCAATCAGATTGCGAATTGTGTTTTCAAGAAAAAAAATCAATCCCATAGGCCTTTGCACGTCAAATTCTCCAGGAACAAGGAGAAAAACAAAGGAAAACATGAAAGTATCAGTTAATCAATATTATTAAGCTTTAAAATGTCTCAACGTCAAGGAATATCATAGAAACAGAAACTAGAAATATTTACCTCTGTCATGCGAGTAGTTCTTTTTTGAATAATGAACTCTAAAATGCTATCGAAGACTTTGTCAAAATTTTTCATTGATTCCTTGATAGGATTTAGCTATAATTTCTGAATCTTCTGCTACTTATGAGTCCTTAGCAATCTCCAGTATGTTTTAAGAGAGGCTGTCTGTAAATATCGACCAAAGCGTGAAAAATGAAAAAAATCGAAATTGCTCAAAATTGGTCAAAA